>JBBPQZ010000681.1:0-12872 GCA_038092795.1 Boletus rubissimus | reverse complement strand
GTGAAGCTGACACTGCAAACTGGATCTTGTATAGCTTCCGCATGTAATGGCGCACCTGCGGAATATATTCCGAGCGCTGGTTACCAGGCTGAGAAGCAAACGTCAAAAAGTGCCCGATCACTGATGATAGGCGATCAACACAATGCACGATGATCTCCAGTTGTTTCCATGGATCCGAGTAATTCTTGGTGATGTCAGGGGCAGAGACAAGGATCTGGGGTAGGAAGCAAAAGTGCCAGCTTCGCTCCTTGTGAATGGCACCGTTCCAATGATGATGATCGCAGAACGGACACGATCCACCGTTAGCAGCGCAGATGCCATGGAATCGTGCAAAGCAGTGGTCACATTGGACGGCATCGGACTGTGTGCCGGGAGGCGGTGGTCGAACAGGTGCCGTACAGATACACGTGAAATATTCGTCATTCGGGGGGAGATCATCCTCGGGTCTCGTAGACTCGATAACGTCTTCAAGGATCGCCTGACCATGAGCACAGCCATGCTGGGGACAATACCACGGCAAGTCCTCCAGCCACTTTTGATGCAAGACGAGCTGCGCATCTAGCTTCTCAAAGATGGGTAACGAGAACATCGAGAGATGTTCTCGGGCATAGGTCTTCCACTTCTTCATCATGTCAAAAATGTCTGTCTCGTCGCGGTGCTGATAACGATTTCGCAAAATTGCCTCGCAGCGGTTCTCGAGGTCGAGCGCAAACTCGGCGGTCTGCTTGAGATCTCGAATGGCAGGGATACTAAAGTCCTTCTCTGCGCGAGCCACAAACCTCATGACCTCCGACACCTTCGGCTTCGGCCCTTGGTTATCCGGCAACAACCACGCCTTTGCCTGCTTCTCAAAGTCCTTGGCCTTGTTCCGAGCGGAAAGTAGCCGGTCAAAAATCGTGATGTCAACTGGGACGGTGGGATCCATCTCGAAAAATTCGTCGAGCTCCTCGATCGTTTTGTACGGTTGATCGAGGACGTGTCTCGCCCTTTCTCCCCATTCATCACCAGCGCATTGTCTCGACTGCAACGTCTCGACATACTTGTTGTCCTTGCCGAGATTACAGGATCGAGCACGCGTGAGGAGGCCGCGGACGTCTTCCAACGTCGTGGTGCTGTCTTCTGCCTTTTCCTCGAGCTCCCTCAGGAGTTGCTCACGAGAGACGATCTTCTCGACTTCGAAAATTTCTTCGAGGTAAACGTTGACGGAAGAAGCCTCCATGAGCAATCGTTCACATTCATTGATAAACGTGTCGCGACCGCCTAGAGAACCCCCATCCTTGAGCAGTATCGCAGCCTTGCGTTGGATCTCCTCCGACTTCTCCGCCAACCCACGCAGTAGACCGATCTCGGGGGTGTCAAACCCAAGGGTCTGGACCTCCTTCAGCAGAGCGTAGAGATCCTCGAGACTTCGGTCTGGTCTGTCGCCAGGGTCGCGGTCGTCGAATGCGGGGTTGTTGACTTCATGAAGTGGAGGTCGACCGCGTGAACGGCGAGAACGTTTGCGACTTTGTTTGCGGATGATAAATGTGTTGGCAGCGTCGAGCCACTCGTTGGCACGGTTGACGCATTTTCTGAGTGAAGCCAACTCAGGCAGGTGGTGATTTATCCGTTCACCCTCGGCGAGAATTGCCCGGAGGGAGCGGAGTGAAGGCACGTCACTCTCTGTCAAGACTTTCTGAAGCTTGGCCTTCCACGTGGCCGGAATCGCTGCCCGATCAGCCACCTTGGCGAGGCTTTCTTGCAGGTCCACATCCGAGAACCGCAACCTCAACACGTGCTGGTTTATGGGATGATCGCACAAATGCTTCGCATGCTCTATGCAAACCACCTCGCTCTTGCAGTGGCAAGTGACTTGCGAGAGATAGCAGAAAACCTTGCAATAGACGCACTGGTACTGGTCTTCGGGCCGATCCTCTTCTTCGAGCCGCTCCACCATACCGAGGGTCCGAGCGACTTGGCGTGATCCCAGTTCACGTTCGGTCATTTCTCTCAGGCTCGGCTCCAGCCTGCAGACGGGCATATTCATATTCAGCGGGGAATAGCAGAACACGCCTGCACAAGTAATGACTCACCACAACGCCGTCTTAATGGACGTTGACTGTTGCGTGATGGTGACCAAAAGCTCGTCGTGAGAGAACACGGGTAATTTTCTGTGCTCTCTGTAACGCTGCACACAGTCGCGGCCGTAAGACAGCCAATCAGGAAGCGCGAAGTTGACGGCCTCATTGAAGTTAAGCTAGGGCCGCACAAAATCAAAACTATATGATTGATGAATCACGTGTAAAACGTACCCCATGATTAAACCCTGCGTGATACGCCTTCGGGAAGGTGATGACAAATTCGCCTGCACGTTGGTTGCATGCGTACACGCGGACCCCAGCATCGGTGAGGCGCTTCGGATTCATCAATGTTACTAGCTGGAAAAGGAGATCTGGCTGGGCTTCAAATAGATCCGGCGCCTCGCTCTTGATCGCGGCTTCAAATTTGTCTGCATCTTCACCTGGGATGCCGTACCAAGTTTTTGTTTCTCCCCAATGTTCTATATGAATATGGTCAATCATGTCACGTTTGAAATGAAGCGAAGACGCGATACCCACGGAAGTTGATGCTGTACGTATAATGATCCTAGGCGAGCCATCACGACTGCGGCCTTTATAACAGGGGGTGGCGATTACTTACCTCGTTGTGCCAACAGAAAGTGGAAAATACCATTCCTACATAGGTCCATGGCACGGTCATACCCGAAATGTCTGATTTAATAAATCGTAAGAGGGAATCCGCCAAAATGGGCATATTGTTCAAATTCCAAGAATCCCTAGAGGCAGGATCAAGGGGATGGGTCTCCATGGTTGGCATGGCACTATCGTGGAGGTATCAAGAATGTTCAACGGTGGAAAATCGCAAAAAATGTCACCTGCGACGTACCTGCCGTGGGTGGTCGAGTGGACGTCGGCTCCGTACTCGATCTCAACTGTATCGTTCGGGGACTGAACAAGTCGCCAAAACTCGTTCTCCACATCATTCTCGGTCACCAGGGTGTTACCGACATAATTAACGGTGGGATCGTTGAGATCCGACTGTGATTTGTGGACAGGGGGGTGAGACGCCCACCACCTACGGCGAAACTCGAGATCCCTGGCTTGGAAGCTGGAAAGACTATGCTCCTCCCCCTCATCGAAACCGAAATCACCACCCGTCTCGAACAGGCACGTGTGGCAGAACCACTGGTCCTTTGGAATCGAGGTCAATGGCGGATCCAAGCAGAACATGTGGAAGCCTTTGAAAAGTGAGACAAGACCAAAACAGGCGTGACCATAAGATTCGCCGCACCGCAGTCACAACCATCACAGAGAAGCATTTCTTCCTCGTGATTTTTCTTCTGACAAACTTCACAAGACTGCTATCTCGGAGTCAGAAGGTGAGTGGTATCATTCCACGTAGACACCTACCTCCTGAGTTAATTTTGTGTCCTCGTCTGGCTGTGACGCGGGCGATGCCGACGACATTCGGCTCGCAATATTACGACGCTTCCGCGTGGCTACTCGGAAACTCGGCTCGCTGAGATATACGGTGGAAATAAATAAAAACGTACGAGAGCTTTGGTCATGTGCGGTTGACTTTGTGTTCCGTCTTGAACTCGCACCTTCGGGTCGGGAGCCATTCCGCTCCTTGTAATCGGCGTCATCTGGAATGTCAGACAAAGCGCTGGAGGAGGAAGTTAAAGGACTAGAAGGCGGGGATGTGGCATCGCGGGTGTGTCCGTTACGGGTTCGCATCGACTGAATATTTGTGTGGGTTTTGAGGTGAGGATCACGAATTGCACCCGGTGAAGTGGACAATGTGGGAGAGTTGCGCACTCGATCGCAAAAATGCTCGTATGGTAGAATGATTCGCGTGTAGGAATTCTTGATCTGGGTGGATAAACCAGGTATGCCCCTGTAACCGAGGAGAGCGCCGAGGTCACCCCATTTGCGATTCTTTGTGACCTACCGTACGATTTAGCGGTGAGAAAAAAAAGAGTGAGATAGCAGAACGCATACTGCGTCGTAGCCACCAAGATTGTGGACCTCTCTGCGGAGAAGCCAGAGATCGAGGGACTTGTGGTTGATCGTGGGCACGGAGACACGTGGATTGCCTTGCTGCTTGTGGAAGCGGTAAAGCTGCTCCAGAAAGTTAACCTTTGCCCGAGATGAAGCCTCGATGGAGTTGAGGCGCTGCAATCGAGTCTTGAAGCGAAAGGCCTGGCGGAAATGAATAAATATAAGATCGAGGAAAAAAAATGAGAAAAATGCGGCAGGATGACACAAACCTCTGTATCGGTGACAAAAGGCATTTTCCAGCCGACAGGAGGGACGACTTTGCAAATTCCATAGGTGCGAGCCTTTTCGGTGATCGAGCGAATGTAGGTCAAAGGGTCCTTGAATTCGTCTGAATTAGGGTAGAAAACGGGACAATCCTCTAGACCAAAGGGACGGGGGGATGTTCTAGGTGGATGATTTCTAGGACTCGAGGTCTTGACGGAAGAGAGGTCGAGGGAGGGGGAAACGGAAATTGGGGTGAGGTGACCGGAAAAATCGTCAGATATGTCCTGTGATGGGACATCGTCGTTATCGTTTGAGGAGGCGTGGTAGTGGAGAGCGGCGAGGGCATGGGTCTTTGATTTGCGAGGTGCGCGCTTGGAGGAGGCGGAAAGGTCAGACATGCGGGAGAGGGTGGCGGAAGGCGGATCATCCAGGGACATGATTGGGAGAGCGCCTTGTACGGGAATTGAAAGACAAGAGGTGAACGTATTTGGGTGGTCGGTTGGGAGGGCGTCGGAAGGTTGTCGGGTAGGGCGGTGCGGAGGGGAGCGGGGGGAGCGACCTCTGCGGGAGGGGGAACCGCGAGGGTGCGGGGAGAGATCCATGGGTCAGATGAGAGGACGGAGGAGAAGCGAGACGAGTCGTTCAGCTTTACGCTCGCTGGCGTGGATGTGGTGGGAGCGGGCATTGAATTTGGGCACCAAGTTATCGTGCACTTCCCCGTGGGAACATCCTATGATGTTCGCGGATTCCAATCTTGCAATGCTTCCGCGTCTTGCCAGCGCCCCGCTCATCCCGACAGCCCACTTACACGAGGTTAGCCTGATCGTGCCAAGAAATGTGGTTGCGGCCAGCTCCAGGTCTTTCCTCCGCCGACCAGGATTGACGACCGTCCAACACCATTCCGAGCACCTCGGAACCATTAATGTGTCAGTTACACGCCAGCACAGCTGACCAGCGTGCTACACGGCCTAGCCATAGCTGACAAACGCACGCAAAATTCCAATGGCACCCCTGGGTCAACCATAGCCCATGATAGGTCCTAGAGCGGCGTAGTCGTCAAATTAACCTTCATTCCCATAACTTGCTGAAACAATAATACGGCAGATTTTGAACAGCACAGCAACCGTCTCAATCGGTCTTGGACTTCCAACCAGAAACGAATATGTAGTGCACCATGGTTGCCGCCGTTGCATCGTGACCAACCTTCTGAATCATGTGGGTTCACTCTGCTCGTCAGCCGACAAATCCGGTACAAGTGAGAGTACCCGAAAAATAGGCTCTCACCGAACATAGACTATTATGTGAATCCTCTTCCAGTTTCAGGTCCAACGGCTGGACGGTGACACACGAGTCTTCCGTTATCGCGTCGACCACAAACATCAAAACCCAATCACATCATCCGGAATGTTGATTAGGGCCCGAGAGGGGTGGAACTTTTACGTGTCATCGTCACGAAGGAGCGCTCTATGCCGTATGGAAAATGATTGATCAAACCAGTACACACAAACTCCGAACAGATACGCCGCTTATTGATACTAGTACGAGCATTTCAAACAGTAGACAGATGGAGACTGGACGCCTGCGACGCACCCACAAGGATAATGTTATTTGATCCCTCCCTGCACGACGGCACATGATTCAAATATTCACTGATCGTCGTCGTTAACTCTACAAAGCGAACAAAAATTTAATTCAACACCACATATGTTGTCATGGTGCCAATCCCAGAAAGGAACAAAAGTAAAGCCCCCGGTGGGACTCGAACCCACAACCTCCAGATAATCTGTGTAGAAGTCTGACGTCATAACCATTAGACAACGAGGGCTTAGTTGCGAGGCCTTCTTGAACATATTCAACATAGTCTAGAGTAGTCACTTGTGCTCGTGTGCGCACTTTTGTTGTCACACATTCAAGTAACATGACAAATAACTTTGGTTTTAGCCTCGACTTTGAATACGTCCCTCTACCTCCATGGTGTTACAACAACCTACGCGCAGGTGTTGATGGACCTTGACTGGCAGTCCAATCGACGCACACGGTTCACCTAAATTCCTTTCGCGGACAGGGGATGAAATGTACGTATCGCCTCATTAATGCTTATCTGCCCAGGACCCTGGCAGGACCGAGTACTGAGCCACCAACCTCTGAGCATTCGACTCGTGTGCCACCGACGTGCTGTCGCAATGCTGACTTGTTATCAAACGCGTCGATCGAGACGTTCCACGGCACATGGCTTCCCCCACGTTCCTCTTCTTGTCGTCGCCACTTGTTATCGCATCGCCAGCGTACCGAGGGATTATACGTCGATTGGGCTATTTATGGCAGCACGATATGGTCTCACGACACGTTTCCCGGCTCCTTCCATCCTATCTACGCTTCCAAGCCGACACACTCGACGTTCCGTTCAATGTGAGTTTAACGTCCGCGCGCCCCCGAAACCCTCATCTTCACCCTCACCCACCACTACTACCCCAGGACCTCACACGAATCCTGATTCGTGGAGTTATGTGACGTTTGATCCATATACTTGACCCACTGAGCACGATCACCCAGATAGTATCTACAGCACCCTCAGAGACGTAATCCCACCTGCTGCACGTACTTGTATTATTATTACACCCCCCCTGCCCCGATCGCCTTGTGGGAACACCAAGGCGGGCAAAACCAAACAGGCATCCATCATGAATCATGAAAGAAGGGACAGGGGCATGCAGGCAAACGCCCTTTTGCCTCGGGCGAGAGGCTTATAAAAGGCGCCTTGTGTCATCTTTTCTCGTTCTCCCCCTTCATCTACCACACACTCGCAGTTTTTCATCAGTGCCTGCGCCCACAAACGCCCCACCCCACCTACCACCTCCATTTCACCCATTTCCCTCGACCGAGTACTCTCGTCATAGCCCCACTTTTTGTCCCGTTGACTCCCTCCACGTGTTGTCACGAGTAACTTACTCTTCACCAAGATCCGTCGAGAACGAACACGACGATGGATATGAGAATGAGGGCTTTACAACGTGTACGGATCCTCTCGTCTTTGGTCTCTTTTTTTTTCGTCGTCATCCCTAATCTAACGTATCACACGCACAATATTTTTTTTTGAAAACACAGGCATCTTCCGCTCGTAGTCGCAGGTCCGCCTATAGATTCGACATCGACTCGGACCTCTCTTCGTCGTCGTCCGACTCGTTCGACGAATTACCCACCAAGTGGTGGACCTGGTGTTGTTTCTGTATCTGTTTCAAGGGTTGGTGACGTGATGTTGGCTTCTTGTTGGAGTTGGTGGATCATCTCCGCGGTGATGTTTGTACAGACCTGGCTTGTCTTGTTCATTGCCTTTTTTTTTTTGTTGACAATGTGCCTGCTCGTTGTGACGTGGCAGAAACGGCATCTCTACGGGACGTTACGGACACGGTGGGCTAGATATAGTGCGTGGGGGCGTTTGTGACCTGTACCATTAGTGTATTTCGTACCAAAGAGTCACCCGTTTTTGATCGAGTCACACGACGACCAGACGCCAGGACGATCAAAAGGTCGGAGGAAATAGAGAATGAGTGCATGCGTGAGTGCTCGGATTAGCAAGTCGGATAGCGAGTATGTGAGGATACATTTTGCAGTGCGAGATGCAGGTGGATACAACTGGATATGTGGACATTGAAAACCGAGAGGATCACAGTAACAGGACATCCAGCCAAGACACCTTGCCCTAAAGTGATCGGGTGGGTATCCAAGAAGAAGAAAAATCCTGGTATGTAGTTTGTGGAAAGAGAATGAAAGAAGAGTGAAGGGGGACGGGAAGGGAGAGGGGGCATAGAGAGGAGGGAAAGAGGGGGGAAATATAATCCCAGCCTCTCTACATTCAGAAAGTAGATACGGAAAAACGACAGAGACCAAGTCTTTGGTTTCCTTTAAAAAATGGATCATGGATCACCGACTGGCGTACCATTGCAACCAGGCACCTCCACCTGAAAAAAAAAGGCCCCTCACGTCAAACTCGAGAAATAAAAGGAACGAGCAAGTTGACAATCATCTCTTGAGCGCGCGCAACTGTGCCCTCAGATTCGCATTCTCGGTCTGCATCGAGTTGAGCTCGTCCAACAACGCGATCCGCTGCGTCTGTTCCGACGTTCGCATCGCATCAACTTCTCCCTGAGCCTCGCGGAGCGCTTTTTGGCATTCGCCCAGTTGACCCTCGAGTTGCTTGCGTATCTTTTCGGGGGCCAGTGCAGCCTCTTGCGCGAGGGTGAGCGTCTTGGCGCTGAGAGTGTTGTTGGCCTCGGTGAGTTGTCTGCACGTTTCTGCTTGGTCGGCAGCGTGCATCTCTACGTCCCGCTTCTCTGCTACCGCCCGATCCACAGCAGTTTGCAGTTCGTGTATCTCGTTCATCCTGCATCACATCACATCAGCAACACGACGGGTAAGAGTAGATAAATAAAAACAAGAGCAATTCTTTCACGAGAACCCCCCCTTTTTTTTGTTTGTTTGTTGTATGAAAAAAGAACAAGGGACGGGAAAATCAACGCACAAAGCAGCCTGTCTCTGTTGTAAAGTAAAGTTTTGATCGTCGAGGGTGGCGACATGCTTTTGATATGTCTCCAACGCAGCGTTACTGTCCTCAGCGAGCTTTTGTGCACGCTCCGCGTTCTTCTTGAGTAGATCATGTGCTTGCGCGAATCGAATCAGTCGTTCGATCAATGCGCGGTCGTCGATCACCAAGGCCTGAACGCGCGCGACGAAGGCTTCGAGAGAAAACGGCCCACCAACGGCAGCTTGGGGCGATTTTGGGTCATAGAGTGCCTTGAGGGAACGAATGTCCATATCGGACAGGGACGGTAGACCTGATTTGGAATGAGCATGGTGGCCACCCGGGCTAGACGCTATGGAAGCCACCCGGAGGTGGCGCGGCGTGTGGAGCTTTGCCGAACGCAGTTCAGGGGCAGGTAGAACAGCCCACACGGGCTGTAAAAGTGCAACAACGTCGGCGACGTCGCCTTTGTATTCGATCGGCGGACCGGTATGGATGGATGGCGAAGTCAGCCCCTGAAAATTTTGAATTTTAGTGTCAAGCTGAGAATGTGAGTGGATCGGAGAAGGTAACCTTCACACGGGCGTCCAGGGCGAGGACTTCACGCTTCACAGCGTCTCTTTCTCGCCTTGATGCCTCGAGTTCTGCCCGGAGTTGAGACTCTGACTGTTCCCGGGAATTACCGTGCTCTTTCATGATCGCAGAGAGGGTCCCGAGGTGGGCTCCAACCGATGCCAGTAGACCCTGCAACGATGTTTCCCTGGATGTGTGATCGACATCGTGGAGCTGCATCAGTGTATGAAGAGTCTCGATTGCACCATCCAATTCTACTCGCGCTTCGCCACCTCCTCTCAACCGATCCAACTCGTCCTCCATCACTGCCTGCTCTGCCTGCCAATATGCACGTGTCTCCTCATACTCCACCTGGAGGGCCGAGAGCGCTTCACTTTTGCTCTGCACGTCCGCGTCTGCTTTCTCCCGAATTGAAATCAGCATCCTCTCCATTTCCGTGGCTTCGCAACTTTTCTCTTCCAACACCTCGAGTCGCCCTTCAAGCCTCTCCACTTCTCGCTCTCGCGCAGCCAACTTTTGCCTGTCCTCTTTCCATTGCGCACGCTCCTGGGTCAGCTCGTCGCAACGTGCTTGGAGTTCCTCAAACCGCGGTAGTTCCTGTTCTAGCGCAGCGATCGTCTCCTCAGCATTCTGGAGTTCCATAGTCATCGTCGTCTCCAGTTGTTCCTTTTCCAAACGAAGATGGGACAACTCGCGTGCCAATGCTGCATTCTTCTTGTTCGCTGCATTGAGAGACTCGGTGGCGGCACGTAAGTTGGCTTCGAGAGTAGCGATATCGGAAGCGGAGAAAGGTGCTTTGGGGATTTGCGCGTCCGCATGCCCAGCGAACAGATGGGCACCGTCAAACTTTGACGGGGTGGACGGAGCACTGACGACCGAGCTCATGGTCGAGTTTCGATTCGGCGTGATGGTTCTCGAAGCGTCCAGTTCAGATACACCGTTCAAGGAAGGAAGGATCGTCTTTTCCATCTTGTGCACAGAGTACCCCAGCACACCGGTACGGTGTTCGAGCAGCTTTCGATATACTTCGCTCGTCCGCTCCGACACGCGCCATAGTTCTTTTTGCCCCGCCGCGACCTTGCGTTCGGCCGTCTCGAGTTGTTCCTCCGTTTGTTTTGAAACTTTTTTGTGTGCTGCGTTCACCCTGGATAGTGATAATGCTGCGTCACGTATTTTGGTTTCAAGCTCGACTTTTTTCTGCATCGCCGTCAGTCGAATCTTGAGAACGTGATACTCCTTTGAAAGGAGAGGTGTCAGGATGAGTAGGAAGCAATTTGATCGTATGCACCTTTTTGAGTTCTTCGACTCCCTCGGCGCTGAGAATTTCGCATTCCCTGCTGTCGACGACGGCTTCGCTGGTGAGCAAGCTCATGAGGAGCTCATCCCGAATATTAACCAATTCAGACGTTCGTTGCCACCCTACGCTACTCTCCGATATCATAGGTTGCACCAGACTCGGTGGTGGTACACGAGAGGAAGGCGTTGGCGAGCCAAGGATGGTCGCCGCACCATTTGGAACCAGTCTGCGGGTCGGTGAGGTGACATTGTGGGATGCGATACTGTGAGTGAGTGAGTGTGCCGAACCAGGCGTCGACGCGGGCTTTTGGGATGGGACAGAAGGGCTTCTTGGCATCTGTTGGCTCGTCGGAGATGTCACTTGAGACTGCTTCGTCCTTTCCTTGCGAATGACCAGGCCTGGCGTGCCACCTGTGGGTTTGCCATCCGTGGGGGAGGGAGGGAGGGAGTCCTGAGGGGGCCGGGGTGATTTTGAAGGAGGTAGAAAGGGCGCAGGCGGTGGTGTGGATGGTGCTGGGGGTGGTGGTTGAGGCGGAGGTGGTGGTGGTGGTGCGTTGGACCCGCCTCCAATGAGAAATCTGCGGACGCCGTTCATCAATTGCTCAACGTCGCCAGCTGTGACATTAAATGTTGTCGTTGCTAGCGACGACGACGACGGCGACGATGAGCGTAATAATAACTAGCTGGCAGTAGTTCAGACTACGTCCGTTTGCATCCGGGCTTCGGTTGTTGCGACGTGAGCCGGCCCAAGTTACAGTAGTTTACTCGGTGGGGTAATAGCATCACTTGCCGCCGTCCGACTTACGTTTGTTCTCGCCGACCAACACGATGCTCACAGCCGAGTATTGACCAGAAAATCCTCACCGCATTGTATTGCACACTGAATGTCATCCACGTCAAGTCGGCCATGTCGTTTACCTTCCAATGGCCCCGCTTTTCCGACCAGTTCCACGCCGATGCGATCCAGATGCTCAACAACGCACTCAACAAGGGAAATAAACCACCTGTGATTGCAGACAAGATCGAGGTCGTCGAGTTGGAGATGGGCACTCAAGTGCGCGTCGTCCACCGTGTTGTAACCCTGCTCACCGCACTCACCTGTCTATTAGCCTCCCGAACTAGAAATTCGGGACATTGGCGATCTCACCATGGATCAATTCCGAGGCATATTTCGTCTGACGTACGCTGGAGACGCACACCTGGTCCTCAAGACTAAAGTGCAGGTACGAATGATTTGTCTTGTGTGTACATTTCGGGAACCCGTGATGACCCTTCCGTGCACAAGGCGAATCCCCTGAACCATAAGCAACCTGATATACATCTCATGACTGGTTCGAGAGGAATGCTGGCAGCCAGAGAACCTCTCGTCGTACCCATGCTTCTTCGCCTCTCCCACTTCAAGCTGAACTCGTACGTCGTCCTCGTCGTCTCCAAACAAAAGGGTATCACCCTCGTATTCAAAACCGACCCTCTCCAAAACGTCGACATCAACAGCACCTTCGACTCTATAGCCGTCATTCAAAAATTCATACAACGCGAAATCGAAGGACAGCTTCGTCAAATGTTCAGAGAGGATTTGCCGGGGATCATTCATCGTCTGAGTCAACAATGGGTCAAGGCAAAGGTGGAAGCACCGTATCTCGACAAACGGCCGCCGCCGGTGGTGCGTCGGCCGTTCGATGCTGCTT
The DNA here is from genome assembly GCA_038092795.1 of Boletus rubissimus. NCBI lineage: Eukaryota > Fungi > Basidiomycota > Agaricomycetes > Boletales > Boletaceae > Lanmaoa > Lanmaoa rubissima. Next base: position 492 of record JBBPQZ010000681.1, on the reverse strand, counting down.
CCGCGCCAGACCTGTCGCATGTGTCTGATGGTCTGTTTGGTCCCGGCCTTGTTGCGCTACAGCAATCTTTCGTGCGTGCACCGTCGCTGGGGACACTTTCGTATGGGCGTGTTCGTTCTGTCTCTGGAGTTTCCGTTGCTAGCTCGACTCGGAGGACGTCGCAGAGCGTTCAACCTACACCCTCTGTCCCTGTTATTCCATCTCCAGCCGAACCTACCGGTTCACTACCTGAGCTCGAGAACTTTGACCCAACATACGGGCTTCGACCAGACGGACTTCCCACGAAGAGCGTTTTCTCGGGCTTTGGCCGTCTATTCAAGCAAAACAAGGGCCTTGCGGATCTCACGGAGGAGCAGTCGGAAGTAGACGAGGAGGAAGAAGAGAGGGAAGAGGAGGGAGAAGAAGAAGAAGAGAGCAGGTCATACTCGGAGGTAGACTGGGAGAACACTTCAATTGACTATTCGCCACCCGCAAGCCTGCCACCAGACGACT
>JBBPQZ010000680.1:0-12880 GCA_038092795.1 Boletus rubissimus | reverse complement strand
ATCAACTGAATCGGAACAAGGTTTTCTCCAAACAAGTGGAGTGGAGGAGGCTATCTCGCTGTTGACAAAAGTGTAGGCTCTTTGATCGATTGGGTGAGTTGATTTGATTCGACAAGCCTGCTCCATCCGCCTTAGAATTTTGGTTAACCACTGTTTCAGTACAACCTCCAAGTAAGCACAATGATCGATCTCACGGAATTTTTTTTTCTGACTCGAACGTCATTAACGACGCTTTAGTTCTACAATCGTGAGTGGCTGAGTAAATTAATTTTTAGCATGGGATACTTAACGCGTTTTCACTCGGCCACAGAGGGTGCCTCAGAGTACACGACATGCTCTGGCCTCTTGGACACCTCTACGTCAGCAGCTCCCCAGACTGCCCTCTTCCAGATTGCGGCAAACGGTGTAGCCCAAAACAAGCTCGTAATAGGTAAACCGGGAACGACCTCGGATGCCTCCAGCGGATACATTGATCCGACAACGCTTGCCTCATGTGTCTCCCAGGCGGCTTCTAAGGGTTGGAGTAAGTTTGCATATATTTTATATGTCTGAAAGCCATGGAATGCTGACCGAGAACGACTTGAACAGAGGCTGGTGTGATGGTTTGGCAGGTGATTCCGTTTAGATTTGTGCCTCGGAACCAATTGTTGGGACTAACATGTTTGTTTGACAGTACCCTGATGTCGGCTCCTCGTGGGTTACTACCGTCCGCGGTAGCACATTCCCAATTAATGGACCTCCCTCTACGACGAACACTACGACCTCGATGGTGTCTATCACGTCCGAAAGCGGTAACTGTGCTGGCGTGTCCGTATGGTTGGCCAGTGTTGGAGTGAGTTCCGCTCAGCTACATCCATGTACACGCTGCTCATTACATTCCGTTTAGTACCCGAGTGGCAACAAGGTCACCTATAAGTGAGTATTTTCAGGTTTTACTCGGACCATTTAGGTCGTTCTGATGCTAGAATGCTCATCAAGCGGGGGTCTCTGGACTGCAAACCAAGGGAACCAGAATGAGATACCAGGAGGTAAGCCTTTCTTCCCTGTCCTGTTGGAAGAACAAGGGACGATGATGCTATGTACGAAAGGCTTCTCTAATGCCTGGACGAACGATGGCGCATGCGCTTGAGCCAAGATCAATTTCGTATCGCCTGCGACAGCGTGGTGATAGAAAACGTTTCCCTCACGATATGAACGCGATCCAATTGTCACGAATCGCTGATGACGAGTTTGTTTGATGAGATTCTAGGAATCCAATGTATGAGTATGTTATGAGTAGTCACGATAGATGGATGTAGTCGATTTTCAAGTTGGAGATTTGGAGGGATATAAAGTTGACGATTCGATGACTCAATATGCCAGAGCACCTACCACTCGAGAGTTAGGTGGTACGCGGGGATCGTGATTCGTGGTCTGATCCGTCTTGTGGCGTCCTGTCTTCATTCGACAATGCTCCATCACTGAAAGTGTTTAACCTTGATAATGGAATATAATCCATTACACCTCAATTTTACTTCATTGTTTCATGCTCGGTAATAGAATATAATCTATTATCAAGGTTAAACACTTTCAGTGATGTCACTGGCAACATTCTCTAGCCCAACAACGCCTTCCACACCGATTCATGCGCGGAATTCCGGTCGCAGGATTCATAAGCGTCAACGCGCGCACGACACCACTCATTCCTCCCGTTCAATGGACCATTCGATTGTTGGAGCGGTACCAATGTGGTCACCAGAGTCACGGGTACAGATGCCGTTTGTGGCCGAAACACTCCTGGCCGCCTGCCGCCGTTGCTGAACGTTGAACAAGGGCTCCGAACGAAAGGAGCACACGCACCCTGGATCCCCCGAAATCCTTTCCGTCCTCCGTATTCTTGTCAATATCTTCTATGCCTGGTGTCTACATGGACATCGTTCCTACAATCAACTGGTAAGATAAATGTAACATTGTATTTCTAGAAGACTAGTCTATTAACCATGTTTAGCAAAATTAATACGAGAGAAAATTTTGTTGTGCTCGTCGACACAAACAGCGAGCAAGACCCGCTCCGCACCGTTCGTAAGCGAGGAGCGGCGGAAGGAATTACCATTTATGGAAGGGAGTGGTGGATATTTATTATGTAATCGCGGCGAATTCTGAGGCGCCTAAAGCTGAAACTGGACCTGGTCGCTTGGTACACAGCCTGAAGTAGTGGTGGCATCGTCACCCCCGATCTCGACAGATGGCCCTTGCTCCGCCAAGGTAGAAGACTCGTGCTTGCAACTTTGAAAATTTCTCATGAGACGCGGGACGCGGGCCGCACGAAACTCACCTGCCAAGCGGACACTGACTCGAGCGAGCAAAACAGGTTAAAGGTTTGGGAGAATCATTCAACCATTCAATAGGCATCTCACCCCAAGATCAACTCGAACCAGTTGTTTATCACATCCGGAATGGTAGCGAGGGCCTCATGGTAGTCCGAGAGCCGGAAGGCTTGTCCCGTCGGTCTACCCGGTCTGGACTCTCAGACGGGTCACTCATTGTTCAATGTTTCCAGGGTGACTCTGTATGGCCCAGAGGGACATTCAACATTACAGTGCGCATTTCAACATGAATTAGATCAAAGTCGTCGTACCTGGCTGGGTCTTGACTTTGCCAGGTCGTTCGCTGACCTTTGTGAAGAGTAATCACTTGGCGCATTGATCTGCATTCAGGGTCACCGCGGTAAATTATTCGCGCATGCTGCCGCGATTGTATGGCCTAATCGAGGTGAGGGTCCAATCCGATTCGATGATAAAGTGGCACGTCTTGTTATATAAGGGAGACGTTGTTCATCTTCCTCCTTCAAAAATTTTCATTGCTTTTGATCTACCTTTACTCCACAATGGTCCAAATCACTCCTCTCCTTTATGCTATTCCCGTCCTTTCTCGGTGTATGTGATGCATTTTATTCATGCATTGGATTCTATCTTGACCTAGTGGCCTCAGTCACCCCTCCGAATTCCGCATCGAATGGGCTCGCCGTTCGTCAGACCATTGACCCTAGTTCTCTTCCCCCTGCATGTCAGTCCTCTTGCCAAGTGGTGAACACCATGTCCGTAAGTCCATTCTTTACCTCCAAACGTTCCCGAATTCATGACCTCACCCCATATTTTTCTCCCCAGAACTGTGGCGCCAGTCTCAGCTGCATGTGCACCAACACGATCGGCAGTCAGTTACAGCAATGCATGAGTTGTCTCGTTAGCTCCGACCCCGCCGTCCAGAGTGAGGCCCAATCAGCCATCAGCGGCTGGAACCAGGCGTGCGGCGGCAACTTGTCTGTGGGTATTACGTAGTTGTGCCTCTGTTTTTTATTCCACTGCATCAGTCGAAGGCGCTGATGATTCTGCATTCACCACGTTTAGCTCAGTGGTGGTTCTAGCTCTGGTGGCACGACCGGCGGTACCACTGGCGGGGCTACCACAACAGGAAGTACTATTCCAGCGACCACGACCGGCACTTCTTCAAGCAGCGGCAGCGTTCCATTCGGCGCCTCAACCGGTGGTGCTGTCGGCCTCAAAATCGGCAGCATGACCGTGTGCGTCGTGGCTGCCCTCGCCGGCGCATTCATGTCCCTCTAAAAAAACTCGGCCCCAGATGGATTCGACAATTCGATTTGTCTCTCCCTACGGTTGTCACTGCACATACTGTCACAACCGTGCTATGGTGAGGGGGAGTGATTGCATAGGGCATGTGCGCTGGTTCGCTCGCTTTCTTGCCATGGCATTTCTTGTTCCGTTCTTTTACATAGAGAATCCAAAAACCCGCATGTAAGGATTTTGCCGATGCCTTCGTCGACCGTTCGAAAGCAAGTAACACAACAGGATCCAATTAGCGGTGTGTTAGTAATCAACATCTCACAAGTAATTTTTCATTCCTCTCATCATGCGTTGATTTTGATCGTCTCGAAGAGGTACCCAACGCTCGCCTTGGTTTGACGCTCGGGCTTGGCTTTTTTTTCTTTCCATCACGCAACATATCTTGGCGAATTGATCTTTTTGCCAAACGATGACATTGTCGACTCAGTAACATCTTGACCGAATTATGATTGATTCAATGGTGTCCGTCGGTACCGCGACTAGTCAACCTCGGTCAATCAGCGGTCGGTCGGTCGGTCGGCATGTGTCAAGTCGGATCAGTCTCACTTCAACCAAGTATCGCATGAATATACATACCAGTGAGCGGAATCATCCCCAGATGCTTGTATTAAACACAGTTTAGGCTTGTGATATACAGGAGAAAAACATAGAGGAAAGATATGAAACGACTACCCTAAAACAGGAAATGTTGAAAGTGCGAGGATAATGATAATATCATCGGGTACCAAGTACTGGACGTGCGACACAGGAAAGAGCAATCATCATACATCAGTCGAAAACTAATGCAGTTGCAAGGACGTAAGTTCAAGTGTCATAAGCTCTGGAGACATAAGGAGAGATATCGTTGATGTTACAGCAAAAAAACAAATGAGACTATGGGAGGTAGGATATCAGGGAGTAAGATCAAAGTAAGAGACTGGTGCAATGTTTCATAAGGAATGATACTCTTATGGGGCCATGAGTGCAGGCAGTCTCTCAATAGATGGTGTTGTTTAGCAATCCGAGTGTGCTTGCCAGTACCCGACCTTTTTTTCCCCCTATATCTCTGTTTGCAAATTGTGTCTCATTTGTTTATCACCTCATGTCTCATCAGCTTGTACCGCATTAGTATATACTTCTGTTGAGTGCAACTCTGTGACGTACTAAGGCACGAGGGCAGTCACAGAGTATAGTCTTCGGATGAGCGTAGGTAAGCGGCACATCCCTTCTTTCCTTTGTGCTGCTTCTTTCCTCACTGCTCATGCAGTTGTTTCGCTCCATCCTCCTTTTCTTCATCGTCACACCATCATCCCTATTGCTTCTTTTGCCAACTCACAACACGATCCTTCTGTTCACGCCAACACCATTTTTCCACACAGCACCATTGTAACAACCAAAAGAATTAACCCCTGAACAGTATTTTCCCTTCACTAAGTTTTCCCTTATCTTATCTTATCAGATAGTGATAACCCATTATCTAACCCTCTAACCACGCCCCAGACCCCGATGACATCATAGTATGTCATACCCTTAACAATACCCTTAGCCACGCCCTATACCCTACCCTCAACCCTCATGGTTTGTGCGCGTATCCCGTAGGTATATAAGTAGTTGATCCATGTACCATAGTCCGCATTCTTGGAATTGCACTTATATTCTGGAGATATCACATTTAGTGACCTTCAGTATTGTGTGTTCCTTTCATAATTCCAAGAATACCATCCTCCGTCACTGACCTCTTTGGTCCCTAACATTTCTCTACTCCTTACCTCTTACTTTTGCTATCAACCACTTGCCTTCAGTGTGCACTTTGCAGTGCTGCTATTTACTCTTCCACTATCCACTGCCTTTAGCCTGCATGGATCTGATCCCTGGGCATTGCACTTTTCTAGCTACCTACCCTTTTCTCCGAGTGTGTTCTGTGTATTGGATGCACAAGGGCTTCCTTTCCCTTCCCCCACCTTCGTCGAGTGCATCTTGCAGTACACGTAAATTGAGCCTGCTAGGGTCATTACAGCGAGCACACTCAGCCTAGTAAAGTTGAAAGACCGAAAAGCATTGCTTCTTTTACCCTTGGGATCATTGGATTTTTGTAACCATTAGCCACGGTTAGCCCTATTCCAGGCTTGATAGGAAAATCTCTCCTTTTCAGAGATAAATCGAGAGCGGACCACAACCATGCTCACTGTGTTCATATAAGGTCGTCCGCCTTCTAATAAGGATAACATTGCTACCGGGCATAGAGCACTAGCCCCCGTTGTCACCTGAGTGCCTAGGTGTCCATGTCCCACTACACCGGTATAGGGAAGTTCTTGTGATCATCTCTGACGTCATGACTTACGAGGGGAGTATTCCCTTGAGCTGTAGTAAAGCTCTTCCAGTTCCCCCCATCCCTCTGACAACTTCCGTTTGCCGCTGGAAACATGGAGAGTTATATTCCCCCCCCTTCTTTATACTCGCCTTCAGTCTTGAGTACAGGCGAAGATAGATTAGTAACCTGTGTACTCGGACAACACACACACCAATCATGGTGTCCCCTGTTTTTCAATGTCTTAAATCTTGCTCTTTACAGGCACTGTCGAAGACTTGGTCGCTCATCATCAAGAATACGTATCAACGAATCTATCCTGACCCTCTCTGCAACATTACCTACGATCTTACTTTCACCATCCCATACATCGCCGCCCATAACAACAACTCCTCCATCATTATCATCTACCCTGACGATGAGTGAATCATGTCTGGATCCGCTGGATCTTTCCATCCTTACCATGTCACCAGCCAACCCCAATCCAAAGCAAGCCATAGAAACACGGCCGAAGAAGAAAAAGACATCATGAAGAGAGTGGTTACAGCCCTTGGCAATCTCACTACAGCCGAGACTATACATGCCTTTGAGCCCACCACACCTACAGTTAGGTCACCATATTGAGTTCTGCCGGTACAGATCCCAGTGAGACCAACCACAGGTGGGCTCTTTGATGAGACCCCACAGGAGAAGTGGATCAGAGAATACTGAGAGTGGAGAGCTGGATTCCTCATAGGAGGACCTGTCAGGCTGCTACCGGCAGCCCCTATGACATTCACCCCCATGGAACAAGAACCATGCTCCCCTCGTATCAATATAGCAATGCCCCACCCAAGGCTGCTTCCAGCATTGCCCTCACTGCACGGTTTGGAAACCGCATCTGTGATGCACGACAAGTACAACTGTGCAAAGCTTGCACTGGAGGTCGGCAAACCCCTTGGAAAATCCATCACCACTAAGCCTGAGGTATACAACAGAAACAAGGACAAGTTCGTCCACTGGTGGCAAACAATCAACACCTACCTGGCAAGCTTCGACACAAAGCCCAATAGCCGCCAGTTGATCCTCATCACTCTGTCGTACATGAAAGGTGGAGCTGCAGGGAGGTACATGGACCTCTTGTTCCAGAACCGAATCCAGGAACTAGTTACCTGGGAATTGTTTGAAAAAGCGATCAAGAAATGCTTCCAGCCTGCCAGACTTCGCCGGTCCACAGAGCTGAAGTTGTACGGGTTGAAACAGGGCAAAGATATGGTGGAAGACTATTTCATCAAAATGCACCAGCTCGCCTTGGAAGCGGAATTCAATCTGTGAACCAATGGCTGAGTCATGTGCTCAAACATCCGCCGAGGTGCCAGACAGGAGCTGGTAGACCACACGGAAGACAAAAACTCCGCCCTAATCAATTCAACCAACATTCTGAAATGGGAGAACGCCCTCCAATACACTGAAGAAGTCCTTTGGGAGAGAGCGGAAAGGAAGAGGGAGGCCGGTTACGCCACTGGGCCGACCTACAGGCTGAGATTCACCCTGCGACAGCTGTAGTCACAAACACAATACCCTGCCCCCGCAGGACCACCACTGGCAGCTGCCACAACAGCTGCAAAGCCTCACCCAAACGCAACAGGCATATTCCCCAGACGCAGAGCTCCAATGGAGCTGGATAAAGCCTGCACCACTGGAGTATACCGAAAGTGCAGTAAGTCTTGGCCATGTGCTGAGCATCTGCCAAGACCCCATCCCAAGGCATGTGCCCTCCAGTGGGGAGGTCAAGAGATAGGCCTGGAGCACTTTGCTTCGCTTCAAGTGATGATGGACAGAATTGAGAAAGGGAAGGATGAGACTCCCAAGGACAACAGTGTGGAGGAAATCTCCTCACCTCAGGTATCTTCTAGATCGGGTTTTCAGTCTGTACAGTAGATAGCAGTTGACCTGCTGTACTGTTTAAGTCATTGCCACCTGTGAATGCCAATCAATATACTATTTTGCATCGCGATGACGAGACTGAAACTGAAGTAAACAAAGTCAGAATAAACCTGCTGATGCTGACCTTAGATGTCATCCGAAAAAATAAGGAAATCCCCTTGCCTGTACAAGGATCTCTGGGTGCAGCCGGATATGATCTGTACATGGCAGAAGACACAATGATCCTGGCTCATGGGCAAGCCTTAGTGTCCACAAGCTATGAAATGAAAATCCCTCAAGGATACTATGGCCGAATTGTGCCTAGAAGTGGATTGGCGGTCAAAAAGAGGATTATGACCGAAGCGGGAGTGATCAACTCAGACTATCAGGGAGAGATCAAAATCTTACTCCTCAACTTTGGAAATGAGGAGTTTGTGGCGAAAGCTGGCAAGCGAGTAGCACAATTGATCCTAGAAAAGATCTCAACTCCGCTGGTCAGAGAAGTCAAATTGCTGGACGAGACCAAGTGAGACAACAAAGGTTTTGGGAGCACTGGCTCCAAGGACGGTAATGTGGCTGCAGAGTGTCCTTCCATCAAAAACCAGAAAAGCACCAGTTCAAGCCAGTATTGGCTGAACACCATTGATCCATGGACAATCTGATGGATGAAACAACAAATAGAGTGTCCAGACAAGCAACAAAATCTGGCACATCTCAAAACCTTCGTCCACAAGTCCAGAAAGGTGGAGGTAAACAACGATCTACTCAGGGATCTAAAAGACATGAGTGATGAAGATACACACTGGATCTTGAGGGACCTGCAAAGGAAACCCAAGTTTAAAAAGGCCTCTCTTTGTCGAAAGAAGAATAACTCATTGGAGCTACCAGTGACCTTGAAGCTGTCCGATGGATGCTCAGCCAAGGTGAAAGCTTTGATAGATTCAGGATGCACGGGATCATCAATCCACAAGGACTTCATAGCTGAGAAGGGGGTAGCAACCCACTCCCTTCCATGCCCCATGTCAGTATACAACGCCGACGGATCTATGAACACCTCGGGCAAAATCGATAAGTTTGTCATCGTTGAAATAGAAATCAAGGACCACAAAGAACAACTGGCCCTTGCTGTCACCAACCTCAGCCCCAATATGATCTTTCTAGGCTATGATTGGCTTAGGATGCACAACCCAGAGATCGACTGGAAGGCCAGCCAAATCTCATTCAGATGTGAAGAAAATCACATGCCACATCTGGAAAGCTGTGATGAAGATGATGAAGACAAAAAATTCCAACCCTGAGAAGGTGATCAGCTATTCAAGCTCGACACCAAGAGTTATCTCCAAAACACTGCAATGGACATAGTCGCCTGTGACTTCATGCAAAAGAAAAAGAAAACCCTCGAAGAGGTAGTACCAGCATACGTACATAAGTATGCCGATGTCTTTGCGAAAGAAAACTTCGATGAGTTGCCACCCCAGTGACCATGGGACCATACCATTGAGCTTCTACCAGGAGACCACACCGTGGACTGCAAGGTCTACCCACTAAATCCCAGTGAACAAGAAGAGCTCAACAAGTTCCTCGAGGAAAACTTGAAGTCCGGACGGATAAGACTGTCAAAATCCCCATTCGCATCCGCATTCTTCTTCATTAAGAAGAAGGATGGCTGCCTCTGCCCCGTACAAGACTACTGAAAGGTAAACGAGGTTACCCGACACAACTGGTACCCTCTACCCCTGATCTCCAAATTGGTGGACAAACTCAAAGCTGCCAAATACTACACCAAGTTTGATGTGAGATGGGGATACAATAATGTACAGATGGCCAAGGAAGATGAATGGAAGGCAGTGTTCAGAACGAACTGGGGCCTCTTCGAACCCCTGGTGATGTTCTTCGGACTCTGCAATTCCCTGGCAACGTTTCAAACAATAATGAACTTGTTGTTTAGAGATCTGATCAACCATGAAGTAGTCATGGTGTATATTGACAACATCATGATCTTCACCAAGACAATCGAGGAGCACCAGAAGGTAGTATGAGAAGTACTACAAATCCTGCGAGACAACCACTTGTATCTAAAATATGACAAGTGCAACTTCAAAGTCCAAGAAACTGAGTTTCTGGGCCTGATCATAGCCCAAAACAAAGTACGAATGGACGAGAAGAAGGTAGCAGCGATCAAGGACTGGCCAGTCCCCACCTCTACCAAGACACTCAAAGGATTCCTGGGATTCCTTAACTTTTACTGAAGATTTGTAAAGAACTTTGCTCAAATCGTGAGGCCACTCAATAGCCTCACTTCAGTAAAGGAGTTCAAATGGACAGACAAATGCCAACAAGCCTTCGATTAGCTGAAGGAAACCGTCACCACAGCACCAGCATTGGCAATGCCAAATGACTCTGATCCCTTCCAAGTAGAAACAGATGGATCAGAAGTCGGGATTGGGGCAGTGCTATCCCAGCAGCAAGAAGGCATCTGGCACTCCGTGGCATTCATTTCAAGGTCGCTGAACGATGCAGAACAAAACTACCATGCTGTGGATCTTGAAATGCTCGCAGTGATCTTTGCCCTCCAGGAATGGCGTCATTACCTCCTAGAGGCTGCACATCCTGTGGAAATCCTAACGGACCACAAGAACCTCGAGTTCTTTAGGAAACCACAAGATCTCTCACGCCGTCAAGCCAGATGGCAGCAATTCATCCAAGAGTACCAGTTGCTCTTTAAATATCAAACTGGAAAGACGAACCCAGCAGATCCTCTGTCCAGGAGGCCAGATTATGAGAAGGGGGTAACAAATGACAACAAACAGCAGATCTTGCTACCTGATTTCCTCTTTGTTAAGGCTGTCGCCTCCCCAAGCATCATTGATCGCATCAAGAAGCTTCAATATAAGCTAGAAAAGTATGTGAAAGAAGGGCTCGAGAAGGTTGAGTCGCCCTGGACATGACAAGATGGGCTAGTCAAATGGAGAAAACTCATGTACATCCCAAATGATACATCACTTCAGGAGGAGATCATCAAATCCAACCATGACCATCTGATAGCTGGACACCCCGGAGCTCACCGGACCATAGATCTTATCAAAAGCGAGTACTATTGGCCTAGGATGTGCAAAGACGTCGAGGAGTACGTAAAAGGCTGTGACATATGTCAAAAAGTCAAAGCCAAAAATACATCACTCTACACTCCTCTTCACCTGAACGAAATCCCCTCAAACCCATGGGAGATCATATCAGTAGATCTCATTGGACCCTTACTGCAATCACAAGGAAAGAACACCATCCTTGTGGTAGTGGACCGATTTACCAAGATGATCCACCTCATGCCCACGACCGACATAGTCACATCACTGGGAGTAGCCACGCTATTCCGAGACAACGTGTTCAAATTACACGGCACATCCAGGAAAATGATCTCAGATCGAGAAACAGAGTTTGTATCCACCTTCATGCAGCAGCTCTACAAATTACTCGCAATCAAAGGAAACCCCTTCACAGTGTATCACCCATAAACAGACGGTCAGATGGAACACATCAATCGCAAGGTAGAAAAGTACCTGAGGATCTATGTCAACCACAGACAGACAAATTGGGTAGAATGGCTCCTCCTAGCCGAGTTCACTCATAACTCGTAGACAACCGTAACTGGAGTATTCCCATTTGTGCTGAATTTCGGCCAACAACCCAAGATACCCTATGTGGAGATGGAAATCAAAAACGAAGAAGCAGGGAAATTCGTAGAGCACATGAAAGGAAATCACACAGCAGCAAAAAAGGCATTGGAGAAGACTGTGGAGTTGATGAAGAAATTACACGATTCGAAAGCAAGATCGGCAATAGAATATGAGGTCAGACAAAAGGTGCTGCTGGAGGGAAAGCACATCAAAACAGACAGACTAACCAAGAAATTCAAGGATAAATGTTATGGCCCATTCAAGGTCAAACAAAAGGTCGGTGAGGCCGCCTATGAATTAGAGTTGCCCAAAACGTGGAAAGGAGTACACCCAGTTTTCAACGAATCCTACCTTACCCCTTACATAACTGGAACCTTCCCATCCCAGGCCAAATCCAAATCCCCACCAGCTGTAGTCGTCCAACAGCAGGAGGAATATGAAGTCCAGAAGATCATAGACTCAAGAAGGAAGTGGAACAAGACCGAGTACCTAGTGCATTGGAAAGGCTACCTATGCGAAGAATGGACATGGGAACCCAAAGCCAACTTGACCCATGCTGACAAGGAAGTCAAGAAGTTCCACACCAAAAACCCTGAAGCAGTCCGCACTGTCCAAGATAATGAGGCTGCTGAGCGCCCTTCCTCCAAACCCTGCGACTGCCCCTTATGCACCTGAAAAAACCCGCTCTTCTCTGACGCCATATTCAAGGTGTTCTCCACATTACTTAACCAACTCCCTGATTCATACTTCAAATTCCCCTCACCCAACGCCGAACCAATCATAAATGGCATCCTTATAGACTGAAACCCACCTCTTGAGAAGGGGGTGGTAATGAAAAACAAAGCCATCATTGACCAGGAGTTTAACTGCTGAGAAGGAGGTAATGTAACGACCAAAAGAATTAACCTCTGAACAGTATTTTCCCTTCACTAAGTTTTCCCTTATCTTATCTTATCAGATAGTGATAACCTGTTATCTAACCCTCTAACCATGCCCCAGACCCCGATGACATCATAGTACGTTGTTACAACTTCTTCTTTTCTTCGTACTTCTCTTTCGTCTCCTCTCAATCCATGTACTACCATCGGTGCTAGGACCCCTTATCCAAAGGATCCTAGCACGCCCCACAGACTATATCCCTTTTCTCCGCCAATGGCTTCTTCAATTGCCTCCATACCCTTGGCGCATCCTCTTGCCTTATTTGTCTCGTTGATCCTCCCGCGATGTGTCGGCCGCGTGTTCTGATCTTCATCATTACGCGTCCTTCCTTTTCGGTCTTCTTTTCATTCCGTGACGCGTCTTCTTTTGATCCGTAACGCGTCACTCTTTCTTTCTTCGTCTCCCTCGCATTTCTTACTTAGGTCCGTGCGTGAGGAAACTACGTATAAAACCGA
>JBBPQZ010000679.1:0-12883 GCA_038092795.1 Boletus rubissimus | reverse complement strand
CCCGCAGCGACCCCGTTGTGGAATTCTCCCCAGTTCGTGCATTCAAGAGGTATCTTACCGGCTTCAGGCCCAGTGATGGCGTTGGAAGGCTGGATTCTGATCTGATATTCTAGTTTGGGAATGACGTATGCTTCGCGAGTGACCGTTAGTACCGAGCCAAAGGTGAACATTGCTCTGCCGTAGGGCAAGGCCAACGTCCTTTCTGCGATCCGCACAACCTGATGTTGTTGCTCTTTCGCTTGGTCGTGTTCGCTGCAAGGACGATTGATCGTTCTGTTCAGCGGAGAGGTGCTGGGACTCACTTCAAGTCTGGTCGTTCGACAAGCCGGACGGATGGAATTGTCGACGAGCATAGCATACGTGCCACCTCTTCTAATCGACGATCCTGGCCGAAGCGTATACTCGCAAAGGATTTCAGACCCAGTTCCACGCCGGAGAGTGCATCAACCTCGCCCGCACTTGCGACTTTCGCTTGTTCGACCAAAGTACTTATGGTGGTCCGATGATGAGAAGTCTGATAGTGGATTAGTCCATAACAGTAACCACACATGGAAACCATACCATGTACGTCTCAGCAGACTGGTAAATTCCCTGTTGCGAAATTACCGGTTGAACCATCGCGACACTGAAAGCTAGGTCGCGTCGACCAATAAGCTCGTAATGCTCCGGCTGCCAGTGGGGAGGAGGCGAAAGTTGGCAGGTCCGGATGGCTTCACGCAGAGGTGCAGCGATGCCCAGAGGCAGGCTGTCCAGGAATAAATGTCCCTTCTTTGCTGTGCCCCACATACGTACAAGAGTCTCGACTGTCACCTCAGCTCGTTTCTGCGCAGATGGAATTGAGCCGTCAGAAAGACACAGGTATGCAGTAGTGAGACGTTGAAGAGAACTTAATGGTTCGACTTTGCCAAAGGCGTATGAAGGTTCGATATCGAACATGGCAGCTAGACGTGGGGTCTCGTATACCGGAAATCTCCAATCAGGATTGCTAATTCTGCCATACAGTATCGCGGCCATATCCGGAGGCCAAACCGGTATTCGGTCGTCAAGCATCTCGACTCCTGGGACAAGGTCAGCCTCGTCTGGCTACAGACAGACACGCCACGTACGCGTGGTAGAAGGTGAAGGCCAAGCAGGCATGATGTTGGGACAAAGGCGCTTCCAGTAATCTGCCCACTCCGGCCTTATTATGTGGGCGATTTGGCAAACCAAAGGCACGAGCAACATGAGGGAATCATGTCGATGAACTACAAGTCGAAGATCTTCAGCAAGCATGTGTAGCGCGTATAGCACGGGTGCCAGTAAGGGGTTGGATTTTACCGCTACCAGAGTGAATTGCTGACTTCTCAGGTGGGCGGGAAGAGAAAGGTGTTGCAATGCGGGATCATCCTGGAAATTCCGGACGTTGGTATTTAGAGCAAAGAACTGTTCCCAATCTGTCGAAAGCGACGCGTGACGGCTGGCTGGATAAGACAACCCGAGATCCAGAATCTTGGTAAGTGCATAAGTCAAAGCGTGGAATTCCAGATTTGAGGAGGTGCAGAAGTTCCGGAGAGACCACGCTCGGAGAAACTCTAGGTGCATAGTAAAGGCGTTTTTGGTAGGGATGACAAGGGATAGAGCTTGCAGCGCTTGATTGACGAGACGATCGCGAGGGAGCATGTCAAATTTGCCACGGTACGCTTTCCCCCCGGCACAGAGCAACGCGACCGATGAAACACATGCCGACTTTATTGATGCTATACCCGTTATCGGAACAAGCGCATTTTCCTCTCCACTACCCACATTCCCGGCCTGGGCGATCTCCAGTACGAGAGGTAGTTCTTGCAGCCCATGAGTGAAAATGGTCAATGACCCATCTGATTTGACGGCTAATAGATCCCATATCTCTTTGCGAGTAGCACCAACGGGGACCACAGATATAGCGTCGATGGTTGTCAAGTAACTGCAAGCTACCGTCTTGTTTGCCTCCTGGACGGTGAGCAGGAAAACCGTAGTGGGAACACCGGGCATGCAGATCGCCAACAATGTGTGATCACGAACACCATCAAAACGTTGGTCAAAGAGAGCGGCGGAAATTCGAGATGACAATCCCTGCCTAACAAATGACCCAAGATTGTGAGCGGGACGCCCGAGTATGCGCAAAACTTACGGCAAGCTAGGATACGGGTGGGTTATCAACCTCTGCGCCCAAAAGGAGGCCTTCATCCTGCCATGTTCCGCGGCAGCAGTGAGTGCCTCCGCCGTTCCGTCGCTTCTGAGAGCCATCCGGTCCATATTGAAACTGAGGTCAAAGCGAGACGGTGAGGTGCGGCGCCCAGGTTGATAAACGTAACGCCAGATGGATAATTCATGTCGTTCAGAGTTAAACGTTATAAGAATGTCATCAATGGCAAATGGTTTCCGAGACACCCAGATGACCTCTTCGACAGCGGGAATAACAACGAGGGGCCGAACGCAATTCTCTTCTTCGTCGGAAAGGCAAGCGGGACGACCAGGAAAACCACCCGCTATACCGGCAGTTATGCCGACAGCAGCAGGCTCTGAGAAGGAATTCGTGATGGTGAACGTGGTAGGAAGTGGAGCGTCACCAGTGGCACGAGAATCGTCAATCTCCAGAGGATCGAGAAGACGTTGTATCATGACACCATGGGGATGGAGGGGCCATGCTTTGCGGACGAGAAAGGGTAGGGAGAACGTGTAGTCGGTTCCATTGATCAGGTAGACTTTGCCTATGCTGCGTAGGAATACGAACACTGCAGAAACTTCCTCTTGAGCGTGTTTGTTCTTCTGCCGCTCAGGCTCCTCCTGGATGGTTTTGAAAGGGCCGAAGACGGATTCAGTCGACGGGTCTGCCTGCTGCTCGCCTGCTTTGGACGTGTAATGCGCACTGCCGTGCACAGGACCTGTGGTGTTAGTACTGTAGGCGAACCTTCCTATGCACGCGCATTGTATCGTCTGCTCTTCATCAGAGAAATCCCATTTCCTTTGGATGACACCCCCATGACTGAGAACCACACAGCGATCATTCCATGCCAGCTCTTGCTCCGCCCACGAATCACATCCGTCGTCATATAGTGGTGCATAGACAGCGTTGATCGAATTGGACGTGGAACCCCTCAGAGCACTTCTGATGGAACGAAGTAGAGCGGACTCTGCGACTTGTGATTCTGAGGTGCATGATGTTTGGTGGGATAGATATTTGAAGGCGGCAGAGGGTGTATCAGGGTGGACTCGAACGACGATCGAGTCGGAACTCATGATGGAGACTGTAGAGCTTGGTCTTTGTCACAATACCTACTACCAAGATGGCGTACCTCAGACTACGAAAGGACGCGACTCGCTTGCGCTCAAGCGCTCAAGAGTCTAAGGCGCTGACAGCGATATTTAATGGTATGTAAAACTTGCAACAATCCTATTTAACAGTACCTAGACATGATTCTTTTTCTGTACTACGAGAGCTACACTAATATATATGTTCCAAAATAATATAAATGAACAAGATAAACATGCTGTAAAGATGCAGTATACCCGAGAGATCCTATACTTGAGAGGAACAACATTGTGATCCCCGATAACTCCAAACAGTCCTTGAGAGAGCCAGCAGAGATGAAGAATAACAATAATAATCTAATGCGAATTTTCCGCAGACAAAGTCGAACAGATCCTGCATCGGAAAGAAAGATTACAGACCCGAATCCTACCTCGGCACTGAAGGGTGCTGTGCAACCATGAGCCAAGTCTTGACGGGCAAGGAGCGTTTCCTAACATTAAGGAGATTGGCGACGTAAAATTTCCTGACTGCTCTTCCTGCTCCCAACAAGGTCCTCGTGATGGGGCAAAGCAATGCCAGCAATAGTTGTCGTCTCCTCATCGTTGAGCTTCCAAATATTGCCAAGTTGGAAGTTAGAAGCAGAGTCATCGCGAGCCGCCACTCGGTCCCGACCATGACGAGAAGTGCCAAGATCTTCGTATTCCTCGACGGACAAATCCGCAGAAGACGTCGATGTAGGTGATAATGTGGGTGACTGCACAATATCCTGCAAAAAAGAAGGTAGGAGTGGAGCCGGAGCGCTAACAGGGAGTGCATCTCCCAACTCTCGCATGCTTGGGAACAAGGGCATCGCATGTCGATGAGGCCCCGAGGTCTCGTATATGAACTGGGGGTCGGGATACTGCGCGGCGGCACGAAGGTCAATCTGAGAACGACTGGGCCTTGACGAAGGCGCGACGGCCTCCGGTGGATGCTCGTGTTGCATCTGCGTCACGGTGTTTCGGCGGGGAGTATCGACAGAGGAAGGAGTGGTTCTTAGTGGCAACTGGTTTTGAGCGAGAAGGGATGTCAATAGGTTAATCCGCTCGGTCTGCACTGCATTCGAGACAGAATCCCCATTACCCTCGGCGTCTGAAAAATTCATGAGAACAGCAGCAAGGCGGTATAGGAAGAGAAGAAGTTCACATGGGTAGCAAGTCTGGCAAACCTTGCGCCGTCTCCAGTTCAGATAATTGCACTTCTGGCAGATCCAATCGCCGGGTTGATGCTCAATCGGTCCACGATTTCCTGTGTTCAAGATGGGGGGTGGCTACGATGTAAATCAGCTACTGAACAATCCCTAAGGTCTCTACATTGACTTACCGGAACTCCAGAGAGGTTGCTAGGGCGGATCTGACCTTGCTCGGGGAACGGCTCATTATCGGGCCAGTACATGATGCATGGCACAGATGGGTCGCTGGATATATTCTGCACCTTGCCCCCCACCGAGAAGGAACGCCCGGACGGAGTTAGGAGGGGATGAGATGGTGACGCAGGTTTCGCAGCAGTGACAGGCTGTGCTGCCAGAGGGTGCAGCGAACCATGCTGGATAGTGGGATAATGAGAGGAATTTGGTATCGAAGGGACCGTATAGAGCGATGTAGTACCCGCAGTGCTAGCGAAGCGCGGAGATGTGGGAAGACGGGTAGACGACATGCCCATTACTTGACGGTTCATTGACATCGACGAAACTTGGCTTTCCGAACGCGGGCAACCACAACCTCTGCAAGCCAGGTTGCGTCTGTGCAAAATCATGCAAGGAAATGAGTCGGTCAGAACCATAATTTTTATGCAAGCGAGGAAAAAAAGATGAGCATGCTCGGAGGAGGCAAAAGAAACGGGTTCGATGATCCTCGAAAATAGGAGGGTGGAGTAATTTGTAAATCAGGGTAATACCGTGATTGGTACGAAACAGGGCTGGCCGGACTCTAGACCCGCCACCACATGTGACAACCACGTATCCGACCGCTGCTGCGGAAAAACAAAAGGGATAAACACAAACACTCACCCAAAGTTGTGAGCGGCACAAGTGACAGAATTGCATCTAATAAAATAATGTGTAGTCAGCAATATGCAAGTTGGAAAAAGGGCGCTACAAATATGGGAGGGTCGATCGTGGCCCCCTATAGTAATATTCAACCCGCCCAACATGATGAAATCAAATTGTGAGGAAGATACTGACATCCAGTCGCCTGCCCTGAACGTTGTTCTCGGATTGGGGGGATTGCTCGAAATTATGAACTTGTCGGTTTGAGCCAGAGGGGAAGTTTGAGCCTCAGCGCTCGGATGTCTAACGTAAACGCGGTTGTGAAGATCCGGCGTGGATATCGACATGCGAAGCCTATGGGACTTCCTCTCAGGTTGGATTACAGGGAGAGACGGGAACTACAACCAGCGAGACATTCAATCATCGAGCACCGCCAGAAAATGACAAGCTTACCCTGGACAACACGTCAACACGACGAAGTTTCTCGAAGGGTTCCAGGTCGGCCTCGAGAGCAGGATATACAACAAAGGATGGGAGGGAAAGCGAGAGAAAGATACACGCCTGTCAACGGTAAACCATGGATAGTCAGTACGACAAATTCCGATTGTAAAAGACGATGAAAGAACGATCGCCGAGGAAAAAGAAAGTGGCGGAGAGCTTAGACACCCCGAGTCTCGGTTCTGTGGCGATACGACAGGTGCCGATTTCAAAAAAATCTGACTCATATCGTAACCCCTTTTGTCGCAAATGTTTTCGAGCCGCGCTGGCCAATGGAACTCTCGCTACGCTCGCGTCATTAAATACGCCAAGATCACCGCGGCTCGTGGCTGGGCTGTGCTACTGATAATGGCATGAACCAAGAACACACTTACATCATGATGGGACTTGAAAACTACCCACACCTCATCGAGGGCGGATAGGTCCTTCAATGTCCACACGGACAAAGAGGACTCTACGCTCTGACGGTTAGGCTGAGTCTTGCAGTCTATCAACTCACAAATCTGACATGGCAAGAAACCCACGTACGGCTGCATCAAGAAACTCGAAAATAGAGCCAAGGGACAGAAAGCTTGCATCCGGATGCTTGCGTACCTTGATGTCTCATCGTCAGCTCGGCGGTCCCACCGAATCATCATATATCACGACACTTACTTTTGCGACGCGCGAACGCGTCAAAAGGAAAGCTGCGTACGTGGACGGATGTTCATTGAGGGTCCCAAGATCGTTGTGACTGTTGCTGTGGGTCGAAGGGGCCGGTGATAAATCAAAAGGCGATCCGACACGGCCGTATGCTGGTACAGGAACTGCAAGGTTGCTGAAAAACGGACTGATACCTCTCGCGGCAGGTGTCGCGCGCTCATCGGCCCGGGACGCGGCAAGACTGTACACTTGCTCGGCCAGCTTGGACCAATGTACCGGAACCTGGGGAACGGTGCACAACGACGGTTCTCCACACGGAGACAACGATACGTCGTAACCACTAGCGCCGATGGTAGACTCAAAGTGCGAAGTGGTGATCATTGGGAGAGCGTCGCGAGTATGGTGGGGCCGTTGAGCCTCCGAGGTAGAGAAGGTATTTGAGTGTCCACCGTGGTCATCCGACGATGCTAAGGAAGGTGACATTTGTTGGTTGTCAAGCAATAGAGTTGCAAGAGGGAGCTCGGACGTGGAGATTTGCAGTCCAATGATAGAACGAGAGCTGGTTCTTCAAGCGGACGAAGAACACCTATCCGTGATTGGGAATACCGGTTTTTGGTAAATTAAGAGGACGAACAGAGAGTGTTGGAAGAGAGAAGGTGGGTGGGTGGGGATCCTGTTCCTGGTAGCAAGTATCGCGACTCGGGGCAGCCTGATGAGTGTGGGGAGAAGCGATATAGCATAGCATGGCGCTTTTGAGTGTTGGGAGAGTGGAAGTATGACGGTAATGCATTGGTCATTTCTCTCGTCACTCTCACAGGAAAATTCAAGGCAGGTGACACCCAAATTCACACTGTCAAAACACGTTCCAGGGATGGCAAGAGCGGTGCCACGTGGTTAATCGGTGACATGTTCCACCAACGCCCGTACGTAAACCACCTGTGCACCCGGTTCTTGATACAAGGCTGATCTATCATCCTTCCCTGAGAACTCGCCTTGAATCCACCAGCGAATCTCGGACCAAGTACAGGGTCGGTGCTCGGAACAACAGACATTCCTAACAGGTTCTGAATGTTAACCGTAGATCGTACCGCGTGATCGACGGGTCTCATCGAGTTACCGTTCCTACTTTCCCCGTAAGTACATCCCGCTTGCGCAGGAGTGTCCGGATATCCCGAAAAGAAGTAAGTACGTTTTGTAAAAGACAGCATGGAAGACCTCTGATAAATACGCGATAGAAATTTTGAGCGTACATCGAAGATGCCCGGGGGTTCGGAGGATCTCTACCAACCGGTAACCATTCCCGAGGACATCGCAAGCGGCATGGCGATTGCGCCCCATTCCGATACAAGCCCAAAAGTAACTATAACTGGATCCGTCGCCCCGCCAAAACCTTCAGGGTTGTCTGGGGCATCCAGATCAAGGCGCGCAAACCAGAAGGTGGAGGGTGACCCTCTTTAGCTACCGATTTGAAACCAAGTCTGAATCGTACACTCATACGCTTTCGTGTTCACTTGCTCGACCCGATTTTCCTCGAGCTCGACTCGGCGTGAGTCTATCCCCCCACTAATTGGTGTATGATCCTTGCCATATGACGTATATTAGACATAACGAGTCTTGCCACCCCGTCCCTGCCGATGGGCCTTTGTGCATAGCCTCGACACGTCCGCTGATAACCGAACAAAAAAGAATCATGTTTTTCCGAGACGGAACCTCTGAAACGGTGACATGTTTCCTCTTCAGGCTCAAGCCGATCACCCGGAATATTAGTAAGCAGCTAATGTATCCAGTCGAAACGACGTTAACATGATTCAAGGGTGAAATTTTGAAAACGTGACCTGGTAGCATCCAGCCCTTGCTTAGAGCACTATGTATGAGGAGCTGCATGCCAATCCATGCCAAGTTGCAGTTGGTCGAGGGTACGAAAAATGCGGCATTCTGAAGATAGCAGCGAACCGTCATTTACGTGCATTCTGATTATTCCACGAGCAGGGTTGATGAAGGATTGTTCTCGTGAGTGAAATAACCATTAAACCGTCAGCTCAGCCTAGGCGTGTTACAAAAGTGTACAGTGCGTGACACAACAGACTCACGAATGTAAGTAAGGGGTGTCGCATACTCCCAGCTGCAAACCTGACGAACGCAACATTGCAGGCATGTTTCCGTAGAGAGCTTTATGCAGTCGGTCCCCAGTGAGTTGAAGGACCATCCGCTGCTCTACCAGATACTCTGTATATCTCCTCCAGGCTCCAGTTCCCCTTCCTCCGCGGGTGGTAGACACGTATCCAGCCTCCTCAGCCCGACCTTTCACCACCTTACTTTCTTTGAGTGTGCTGATGCTCCCAATAACGAAAAGCCCCCGTCTGGCGCGTGTGAGCCCAACGTTGAGTCTCCGCCTATCGGCGAGGAATCCAATCTGCCCCAACGGGTTGTTGCGCACGGTGGAGAAAATAATTACTTCCTTTTCCCGACCTTCAAACCCATCGACAGTCTTGATATCAATGTTGGAGAGTTGTAGTTTCCGTTGGTCGCCGAGGGTGGCAGAGAAGCGTTTGCGATACTTCTCATCGGAGTTAAGGAGACGCGTCAGTAGTGAGACTTGAGCGACATAAGGGGCAATAATGCCAATGTCTTCTCCACCAAGGTACTTTCCCGAGACCCCGATCAGCACGCTTCACTCGGTGGGATACTTTAAAGGTAAACGGACCTCATTTTTCAGCAGGAGGTCCTCGACAACACTGCAAACAATGTTCGCTTCGTTCCAATTGACCCTACTGCGATCTTTGGTAGTCTCGGATCCCCCATGATCCAGGAAGGCAACAGATCTCCGATGACCGGTCGACGCATCCACTGGTAAATGACTCGAAAGTGGAGGGTGAAAATTGGGGGATATATTTCCGAGAGTATCAACAGTCCCATCTCGCAGGGAAAGGTTGTAAAACTCTAGCGACGGGAACTGCGATATGGACGGATGCATTCGGTATTGGACATCCAGCATAATTGACGGCACCACTGAGGCACAATTACTAAATGTAGGTAAGTCGTTTACTGAAACCAAAGCAGGACCTACCCCCTTCTTCGGTCAGCCTCTCAAAAAGACTAGTTCCAAGGCCCTTCAGCTGTGCTTCGCGGCTTGCGATGACAGGCGGAAGTTGCTTGTGATCTCCGATGAGAGCAACGTGTTGTGCCTACAGCGCTCATACATCGGAAATCGGAAAATAGATCCAAGATGAAACACATACTCCTTTCATTAAGGCGATGAGGGACGCTGGCTCCGTTGACATGGACGCTTCGTCAAGGAAAACCACAGGAAAGTCAAGGACGTTAAGCGCGACACTGGCTGAGGTGATGCAAGTCGTACAAATCTTACACGACGTCAGAGCACAAAAAAAAGGACACTTGGAAATGAGCACGTACCACATCAGCATCTGCAGTAATGTCCCGCAGCATTTCTTGGTGGATAGCGTACAGCTTCGCGGCTGTAGCCATCGACTGACGCTCTTGCGCAAGCAGGGCCGACCGCATCTGATCAAGACGCCCTGCGGCGCGAGTTGTCGGCGCTCTCTGCACGGCTTCAATTCTCTTGGTCAAGTCCGACAACTTTTTCTCTGTGTCATTCTTGTTTTCGAGCAGACGATCTACCTTCGACTTGAGAGGATGTTGATCGAGCTTGTAGTCGAGAGTATGCGCGGTGAGACTGTCTTTTATTTTACCGCGGAAGCCGATGCGCAGAGGCTTCAAGCGAGCTTCCGCAAAACCTTCCACAAGGTTATCCACCGCCGCGTTGGTATATGCGCAGACAAGGATCGGGTGATGCACTTCAAAATGAGCCTAGATCATTCTTGAGATTCACCGATATGTCAAAGCCCATCAACCGGTGCAGCTCACCTTGAGTAGTTTGACAGCCTCAACGATAGTTTTCGTCTTCCCTGTCCCCGGAGGCTGAGTTACAGACTGTCAATCGAATCTCATCGAATATTCCGGGAGCGATGGGCTTACACCTTGAACTAGGGAAATCCGTTCCCCAATCATCATCGCGACAGCGCGAATTTGAGTCGCATTCAAACCATTCAATACGGGGTCACCGTCTAGTTTGATCGGGTCTTTCCTTGCATATCGCCGCGCCCAGCTCTGGATCCTCATGTCATCCTTGAATGCACCGCCGTGTTCACGCTCATCTCGACTTTGGTGTTCCAATGTTTCATGAGAGACATACTGAATTTCGTCTGGTGCTTGCAGGGGCTGATGGAGCGAGGTAGATGTTGGAGAAAACGAACGGAGAAGGACATCGCGGAGGTGGGTGCCTTGTAAGACGAACTGCCTGTCGGGAGTTTGAGCGGACTCCAATACTGCGGGATCGTGGTTAAAGTGCAAAATCGCAGCACGCATCCGTTCGAAAATGATGTTGGACCGCCCGACATCAAGGCGCCACAGACCATCATCGATATCAAATTTGTGGTCGAATACGACGCGAAGTTGGGTAGCATTGCTAGCCATCACGGTACCACGCAAAGGCACCTCTTGTAGGGGGTCAAGACGTGACAGTAGGACCTGGGTCCCATTTCTGGTGCAGAGCAGAATCAGTATCACCCTTGGACTGTCTGAGATAGCCATTTACCCGAATCTATGCTCTGGTAGAATTATGCCAGGACCCAGGGAGAAGCACGCGATTGGATTCCGAAACTGCGGAGCCTCTATCCAAAACGCGTAGAGATCCGTGATGGTATAACCTTCCTCGCGTAAACGAAAAAGCGACCAGCTTGCCAGACGATCGCGAAGGACCGATTCGTCCTCCGCTTGTTCGGCATCTAGTAGGGGTAAAAAACTACGACGGTTCGGTGACACCGCTATGGAATGTCTCTATGGAAATATGAACTTACTGATCACGGTAAGCCTGGATCTCTTCGTGTAGTGGTTCGCCTGGCTGGACTTGGGTATACGAAGGAACAATGCGTTTCATGTATACTCTAGCGCCATCTCGCTTCTCTAGCGAGTCGTGCCTGCGGTGATGGCGCGATGTGGCTCGCAGTCTCCAGTCAAAGCGAGTGGAGGGGGCGAGAGGTGAATTTTCAGGGAAGTAAACGTCCGTCGGAAGTTCGTATTGGGACGGCTTGCGGTGTGCAGCAGTAACAGCATGGCTAGTAGCCGAGGAAGAAAAACTCTGAGCACGACGTGGTCGAGGATGCGAGTAAACAGTAGGCTTGGTTTGTCTGGAGAGGCTTCTGAAGTAGTTTCGGATGCCAATGAAAGTCGAATTCCGATGCGAAGCATTTGCTAGGGGGCGCGACGCGACGAACGAAGAACAAGTATTATGCATAGGGATATAGTATGGAGTATAGTGAAATATCGCCAGGCTCTGGCTAAAACAGCCGTCGGCGCAGAGTGATTATACTGAGGACGAGTCGAATCCAGTGGTACTCAAGTGGTACTAGGAAAAGCACTGGGTGCAGCAAAAGGACGTAACACAGCCACATTTCGCAAACCGGGATTCTCGAGGTTGGCGATTCCTGACGCTTACAACAGACCTCCGGATTTTTAGCAGACAAAAACTAAGATTATGAGGGCAGGTCATCTGAAGTACCTACAACCCAAAAACACAACCAGACTAATCATGCCGACTCGATCGGCTAGATGTTCGACAAAAGCAAAAGAGCACCCCCGCTCAGAAAAGTGGCAGCGACGATACTCAACACCGTTGCCCCTGTCCCGAGCTCAACTTGATAGGAACCACCCCAGCCCGGCGGGGTTGTCAGGGTGACAAGGGATGTCGGGACGGTAATATTGACACCCGAACATGCTATTGCGTAAGCTTTCGCGGTGCATGAACATGGATGAAGGGATGAATAGCAATGTAGCAAGCTCACCTGTGAGGGCGGTAGCAGAGCCGGCCCGGGGATCCGTGCTTGTGGTGAACTTGGCAACAAGATCGTCGAACATGCATTGTTGGCAACTGGTGATTGCAGTGACAGTAGTTGAATCGCAAAGACACTGATCGTTGGTGCCGCAACTCTGAAAAGAGACGTTTGTGCGTGACACTACCGCATGGTTCCGGAAGCAGGTACTTACGCTGATCATGGAGTTCGCACCGTTGCACGGGGTTTGGCACTAGATGGTTCAAAGTTGTTTGTGGTCCAACAAGCTGCCAGAGTCTCGGCACTCACGTCGGTCAGAAGATATGTGTCAGTAACATTGAGGAAGTCGCTGGGAGACACGTTGCCAAGGGTGCCGCCAACGTCGATAGTCAACGCAAGCGCTAGGAGGTAAATCAGGACCAGGTCGGTGTCAGGGGCGAGAAACTGACCTTGACCAGCAAGCAAAAGGAAGGAGAGAAAGGAGATAATCGAGCGCATGCCAGCTGGTCGTGAATATCCTACCAGAGGATGAGAAGAGGGAAGAAAAGAGCGTGGTGGTAAGGGAAAGAAGAGAAACTCCCATATGTAGTTTCCCCA
>JBBPQZ010000678.1:0-12884 GCA_038092795.1 Boletus rubissimus | reverse complement strand
GGCCTTCCCATATATCATCTTTGGATTGATCTCCTTCTTTGAACCTACGCTGCTCTGCTGACCGCCAGGACTGAGTGGTCCACTGTCGCCGTACCCCACGCGCTCCTTTTGCTCCCGCTGAAACGCCTCGACTTCCTCGAGCGTGATGGTGTCGTTGACGACTTTGCCCAAGTCTTTCCCCCGATCGGCTTCCACGATGACGAGGTCACCTACGCGGATGTCCAGGCTGAGATCCGTCAAGTAGAACAGATCCGTGCGACCAGCTTTGAACTCGACGATATACAGTGGCCACGACGCAGGGACGGCCGAGAGCGGGACGCCCTTACCGAGATCGTTGATGTGGGGCTGCTGCGCATCGGACGTGCGTCGCTGGATCTGCTGGGGATAGAACGGGCCTTGCTGGGGCTGAATGGAACGCGAGCCGGTCGGCGAGAGCGGGGAGGGCACCGTGGTCGTCCCAGAGCGATTGAAGGAGACGCCGTGGGAGGGTAAATACTGGATGCCTTGTCCGGGGATGAAGCGGGCCGTGAGCGTCTGCTGCTGCTGCTGCTGCGAGGCGGCGCCGTTGCCGCTCCCGAGGTACTGCGCTTTGGCGTCGATGAGCTGTTGTTCAAAGTGGCTATGAGGAGGGCTTCCCCCGGCAGACAACCCGCTGTCGCTGGGCGAGCCAAAGTGTTGGCGACTCGATGTAAACGAGGTACCGCTGGGGATGTTGAGGTTAATGGACTTATAAGGGGAGACGCGATCGGAAGAGGGAGGGCTGCGTGACATGGGTGCATAGATGGGGAGCGATGAAGGTTGGCTTGGGGGACGGGTAGAGGAGGATGGCCCAGGACCGTCCTTCATGCTGAGAGAACCAAGATCTGCAGCAAGGTCGTCGTCTGACAGCATGAGACCGCCACGGCCGCCGAAAGAGGGTCCATGGAAGACGGTTGAACGAGAGGACTCGTCCTGTTCGTTTCCGAAACCACCCACGACGGCTGGTCTGCGTGGCTGGACGACACTGACGCTATGTCGACGGCTGGTGGTACCACTGCCACCGCCACCGTTCTCGTCCTTGGGTGGGTTCATGCCTGCCCAGAGTTCGCGCAACGCGGAACCATCGTCCAAAAGAATCTGCCCCACGTCGCGGACAAACGGGCTCATATTTGAGGGATCGACGGTTTGCCTGTTAGAATAGCCATTGGCACTGCCAATGTGCGAATCAAAATTGTTACTCAAGGGTGATCTACCCATAGGTCCAAGTGATCCATACCGGCTGCTGCCAGGTGGTTTAATGTCTCCATAGCGTGAGCTAGGGATATTGAGTGGATTGGTCTGGAGGGATGATACTTCGGACCAGAGGGAATGGTTCTGGAAAGGGCTGCCTATTGGACCAGAGCGCGTTGTTGTTGCGAGCGACTGGGACCTGCTGCGGGTGAGATCGTAGGATCGGCCACGGGCAACGGGGACGGAGGGGTGTATATAGTGCTCATCGTAGGTATCGGATAGGGCCTCTGACTCGTCATCCTCGAAGGTGGATGCGAATCGCGATTCACGCATTGCGGAGGCAAAGTTGGTCTGTGGGTTTGAGAAAGAGGAACTTCGTGTGGGAACGGAAGAAGGTAGCACGCCAGCGCGAGTAGTGGTATTGAAGGAATGCATTCTGGAAGCCCAAGCGGAGCTGGCGGAACCACCGAGACTGGAAGGTATGGTATGCTGCTGAGATGGGGAGTTGAGAAGGGTTTGGGCTTCTGTGTGGGGGGGTTGGCTTGCAGCGCGTTCCTTGAGAGAGCCGGGTCCGGGGCTATCTTGTTTGGAAGGGACGAGGAAGCGATTCTTCCGGTCAGACTCGTCGTGTTGACGTTGTTGGGCACTGTTTGAAAACTGCATCGTTGGTCCAGAAAGTCTTTTGGATGTTTCCGCTAGACACTTGGGATCAGCACGTCGTGTGATCCAGGAACGGTCCGAGTTTCACTGGGCGCGTGAACAGAGGCCTGTATTCATTGCAAAGCTTCGGTTCATTCCTGCGTACGCACGGTCATCACGGTCGGACGTACCACGGGCGGTTCCGCCAAAAAAAAAAAAAAAGAAACTGCAGCCTACGAAGCAACGCGGAACTTGCGGGGTAGTGTTTGGGCCAAAAATGAGATTGTCTACGGCACAAGGCGAAACGATTCAACGGAAGGGGACGGGATGCGAACAGGCGTAATTGTGGAGGACTTCCCTCCCCCGCAATTTGTCGTGACAGGGGTCAGGTGGTTCCTCATCAAAACCAAACCGACATCAACTGCGGGCCTTGCGTGGCTGCCAGTTCTTATCACACCAGGCCCTGAGTCGGACAGCGCGGAGCGCTCACCAACCAGCGTCTTCACATCTAAGCTAGCAGCATCGGCCATGCCAAATGGTAAACGGAATCCATCCTAGTCCACCAAACTCGGTGTCCAACATCGTGTTGCACAGCCCTACGGGATGAATAGCACACGCTCGCATTTCCCCTCCCACTCGTCACCTTCTCACACCCAGGAATCCCGTGGTCTGGCCAAGATCTTGTCCACGATTGGTATAATCTTGAAGCGCAACCGTCAAGGCGGGAGCCTCGATGCCTTCTATCCTATTTATCCCCTTCAGGTACCCGTGATACTGAAAACAACCGTAAAAGACCCACCTTCATACATCAAAAACAACGTCCATCGCCTTGAATGCAGTGTTCCCGGGCCAGACGTTGATCGGCACTTCGCACTCCACGGTCTCCACTCTAACCTCGTTCCATTCATCCTCGTCGCCTCCCCCTGCCTTTGGCTCGTCCTCCACTTCCTCTTCGTCACCGTCGTGGTACTCCCGCTCCCCAACACCCAGGAAAGACGTCACAAAGAAATGCGTCCAGGTGGATGACGACTGCACTGTCTGCTCGTCTTTCCTCGGTCGCTCTTTCGGCGCGATAGAAGGATAGGCTCTGTACGATGTCCCCCATTCCCCCGCCGGCCCGTCTTGAGCCAGCTGCTTCAAACGAACACCGTCCGTACTGATCTGCGAAGACTCCGCAGCCACCGCAACCAACAATGACAATCTGACGCGCCAAAGCAGTCCACCCGCAAAAGCGGACGGTTTCGGCTTGTGACCTGCGTCACCCAGCTGAACCTGGAAAGCCGGACTTGCGTCCGAGGGTATATCGAGCGAAAAGGTCGTCCGGAGAACGGAAGAAACCAACGAAGCATAATGTTCTGCGTGTACTCGCCGCATATGCCGGAGATTACCCGCCGACGCTATTTGTGAGGGGAGTGTTTCCTGAGATTCGAGCATCGCAGACAACTACGGTAAGTGGTCAGCTAGAGTTGCCAACGCACATCCAGCGGCGGAAGACCCACCGACAAAACTCTTGACCGACCCTGGCGCTCATTCAGCTCCACGACCCCTATCACGGTTTCGCCAAGCCTATATGCCGATTTGGTAAAAGTGAGCACAGCCACTTTTACCCCATCCTTGTTTACGTCGTATGACACTGAGCAGTAGCCGCCTTAACCGTCCCATCTAAACCGAGCGAGAAATCCCCTACTTACCCTTCTTCGGGTTACGTGTTAGAATCTCAACAGCTTCTCTGCATCCTGTCAGAGTGCCACCATCACTCTCTCGTTCTCGTTCAAAATCAGCTTGCACGGGCGATACTGCCCCAAATGGCGCCTTGATGCGGACGCCAGTGATGTCAGCCTCAGGGAATGTGGCCAGCAAACGTTGCCCATAGTCTTGTAGATCATCCATAGATCGGGACCCATCGTTGGCTAAATACAGACTGTTAGAATTTCATCGTGGATGATGCACACTCGCACGCACGTTGCGACAGAACCTTTGTGACTCCCTTTGGGGGACCATCCGCCACTTTTGGTGCAGTCTCCATGGAAAGGATTCGCTTTCCCACAGGCCACAGTAGGTCGTAGGGTCTCGGTACTTTCCCAGCTGTCAGGTGTGATGAGTAAGGTGGACAAGAAAAGCCTTGCGCGGATCATACCGGCGACGTGGTTGTATACGCGTATCGGAACCTTCATAACGCGACTGATGCTGTTTGCACCTGTCGGCCCGAGACTGCTCGATGACCTCATCCCGGAAGCACCGGCACGACATGTGCCTATCACTAGTTCATATGAGAATTTGAGTGCCCGGCCTCGGAAGGTCGGCGGTAGGTTGTCCGGTAGCGATACCGTGTACGTGTCTTGAACGCACCACGATATTAGTGGATGTGTAGTGAACAGAAACACCGCTCACATGTGCGAGATGCTCCTGGGCCGAGCATCAGATCTACAGCAAGCATGGCCGGCTGTACATCAAATGTAGGAAGTGGTGTGTCAGGGTCAATGTCTTCTTCCGTCCCTCCGTTGATCAAGCCAAGACCGACGCCATTTTGCTGCCCATTCGCCGGCGCCCCAGACGACATCGACGATACGGAGGGCGTGCGAGAGCGTCCTGGCGCCCATGACTGGGAGGAAGGCAAGGGCGTCGAAGGTGCGGAATAGGCGGCTGGAGAGAGAAGCGATAAGAAGCTGCTTGTGAGTGACGACGAGCGGCTATGTGAGCGCCGGCGTTCTTGTATGCGTTGATGCGAGGTGATGTCCATGCTCCCACCACCCACAACCGTGCGTTTCGACAGTTTTAGCCGGAGAGCGCTCAACGTTTGCGCTTGATCCGGGGTCATGACCACGCCTGGGAGAGGGGCAATGGAAACGGTACCCATGAGCTGCGCATAAGAATAAAGGATCAGCTCAGAGTTTGAGCTAACGAGCGTGCCGTTTCGGAATGACATCGCTGATTTTGGCTGGGGACCGGCTGGCGGGGGTCCG
The DNA here is from genome assembly GCA_038092795.1 of Boletus rubissimus. NCBI lineage: Eukaryota > Fungi > Basidiomycota > Agaricomycetes > Boletales > Boletaceae > Lanmaoa > Lanmaoa rubissima. The sequence goes on along the minus strand of JBBPQZ010000678.1, from coordinate 8,073 downwards.
TGTCCCAGGGCAAGTTGGGGTGGCAGTCGGCGAGGTTGGGAAGGACGGGGAGGATACACATGAGCAACGGTCTTGAGCGAACGCTGGTCGAGCGATTCGGTCAGGGACGGAGACCTTGTGAGAGGCGTTCCTGGGTAGGGGGTTGTTGGAGTCTCTGCTATCGGGTCGAGAGCGAGAGAAAAGGTAGACGCGGATGAGCTGGCCAGGCCGGACGGCGGCGGCGGGGGTGGGGGCTGTTGTACCTCGTTGAGGTGAATGTGGACGTCCGCCACGGACTGTTTGCGAGCGTGGGGGTGATGCGGAGGAAGCTGAAAGTCGGGGCTGCGGGTCAGGGGCGATATGGTCGTTGGAAGTCCTTGGCGCCGTGTGAGCCAGCGGCATGAACAGATTTCCACGTACGCACCTGGATCCGAGAACTCGCTGTAAGCGCGTACGTACCGCGACGCGCTCTCTCCTGCACCATCGCTGCCCTTTTGAAATAATTCGCCGGCTGGAATGTCGATAGATAGAGACCTCGACTTTTCGAGGAGAGATTGTCGTTTCTGCTCCAGAACTGTGGACATGTCCATCTTCCCGGGAACTTGGCCGATAAGTCTCTTCCGCGCGGGCATGTCACGGGCATTGTTAACGGAGGCGGAAACAGGAAGGGGGGTAGTTTGACGGAGAAGGCCCGGGGAGGTGGGGGGTCTTGCCAGGGGTGCCGAGCTGATCGAATGGGCACCTCGTTTATGCGAGTTCTTGGTCTTTGGGGACTCGGGCGTCCGAGTGTTGGTAAATGTGATCGTGACGGAGAACTGTTCGCCTGCAAAATAGGACGCTTGGGAGGGGGTGACGTGGACGCGAATAGCGGGATCGAGGTCGGTGGAAGGGAGATCGTCAGTGGACATGATGGTTGTGAGACGACTGAGATATGAGAGTGTACTGTAATATATGGATCCCAAGGATGCGTGGGTCTGAGAACGGGGGACGAGGAGCCAATGAACGTCGTGACAAAGCCTTTGAATCTAAACACTCATCATGGACAACTTTGCCGCACGGCTCGAACCTTTTCTTCTCATCTCAAAATCAGCCAAAGGCGCAGCCGCCGCAAAGCTCATCCAAGACGCAACCGCAGCGCCGGGCGTCTTCGTCTTTGCCGAGCTCCTCGAACTCCCAAACATCCAAGAAGCACGTCCCGTTGTCGCTTCCCCTTTCTTTGGCAGTACTTACATTACCTGAAATCAGCTTGCCACCAACGAGCAGCATGTGCCTTTCCTGTCTCTGTTGCAGCTCTTTTCGTATCGTACATTCAGGGACTATCTAGGTCGATTGCGTGGCGTCGTGCACATTTGATCGGTATTGACGCTTCTGATTGCAGAGCACAAGGGTTCCCTTCCACCTCTCAGTCCGGCTCAGATAACGAAGCTAAAGTACCTCACGATAGTCACGCTTGCAACAGAACGTCATGTGCGACCATCACCCCGATACACCTTTGTGTTCGCTAAGACAGCACTGCAGATCCTGCCATACTCTTTGCTACTTCAAGAACTACAGGTGGCAAGCATCAGAGAACTAGAGGACCTTATCATCGACGCCATCTACCTCGACATTCTCCGCGGAAAGCTCGACCAGAAGGAGCAGCAGCTCGAGATCGAGTACACGATGGGAAGGGATCTCGAGCCAGGAAAGCTCGAGGGATTACTGGGAGCACTTCAGAACTGGTTCGTCGCATCACACCGCCTTTCTTGACAGAGTCCTTTTTCATCTGCGACTTAGGGCAACCACGACGGCGATCGTGTTGTCAGAGCTCGACCAGAAGCTCATGGAGGCCGTAACCTATAGCACGACGGTGCAAGCGGAGAACGAAGAGCATGAAAAGACGTACCAGGCAAACCTGAAAGAGGTCCAGGAACGTCAGAAGGATGGCAAGGGAGGAAGGCGAATGCAACTCCCCCAGACTAGCCTCGATAGTATGGACGTCGACGAACCTCCGTCTGATGGACTCAAGCTCAGGAATCGCAAGTATGTCTCTTGTTTTTTTTTCCCATTTCGTCTGCATTACCTTATTGTTATCACAGACTAACGACGGACGCCGCCTTGAAACAGTCCCAACGGAAGCGGAACAGAGCATGAATCGCAGAACCACTGCGGTTGAATGTGCGTGTCGTCAGAGCCTGTATCAGTAGTTACGACATAAATAAAGATCCGAATAATGTATACATACTATTCGTTTTGGTGTGAGACGCGTATTATAGGCAAGTCACGCGCATCACGTGAGCTTTAATTGGCGCGACGTGTTGGCGGTGGCGGTGTACTCCTCCTGACTCTCAACGTCGACAACACCATGCCTGCAGAACGAGCCGGTGTAAGATCTCTCCTTTGGCGACGCATATACACTCGCGACTGATGCACTGTATCCAAGTACACGGTCACCATGTTCCTCGTCGATCTCTCTCCTTCCATGGGAGCCTCCAGAACAGTGGAGCTTCCCGACGGTCCAAACGGAGAGACGAGGAGCGTTGAGATGACAAAGTTGGAATGGTCACTTCAGTTTGTCAAAATGAAGATTCAGGAGATGGTATGTCCCTCCTTTTATTTCGAATCTCTTTGTACTCATACAAATGCCCGCGGTGCTAGATATTCAACGGGCGAAAGACGGATCAGTGCGGCGTTATTACTTTCGGTTCTGATGGTACGTATTCCCTTTATTTTCTCTTGTCTACAGAAGCAAGCATACAACCAACTGTCATGTGTGTTTCCCCGGAAAAAAAATAACATTGATTTCTGAACAGAAACCAACAATATCGTCAACGACAAGAACGGAGGCTACGATCACGTTTCAGAATACATTCCAGTTGGGCAACCAAATGCCGGTACACTCGCAGAACTAGATGACCTTCGGGCGTCAGAGACTGCAGGGGACTGTAAGCTCACTCTCGTCATCTCCCTTTCCTCACGCATTCATTAATTCAATGACGTTGTGTCTCTCGAAATCAGCAATTGACGCTTTGATCGTCGGGATTGAGACACAAGACGTTTATCTGGAGAAGAAGCGCACTTGGACACGCAAAATGGTCCTAGTTACCGATGGCGAGTCCCCAATGGAGATCGAAGAATGGGAAGGAATAGTGAAGAAAATGTCAAGTTTGAACATATCGTTGACCGTCGTGTGAGTGGAGAACTTACTCAGCACTGGCGCTTTGTTTGTCACTCCTCATGGACCATTTTCCAACATTCTCGCCCGACACCTCTGTGGTCTATTCTGCCTGTGGACCAACCAGACGCTGACATTTCGGAATAGGGGTGTCGACTTTGATGACGAAGAACTTGCATATAAAGAAGAAGACAAGCCCCCCATAAAGGTAGGCAAAAATATGCACTCATGCTTTCCACTGATGAATTTCCCGTAGCGCGTGAACGAAAGTTTTTACGCCCGCCTCACATCGGCTTTGCCAGATGGCCTTGGGCTTATGGGGTCCCTCGAACACGCGCTCCTCACGCTCACGTATCCCCACATCAAGGAAACCAAATCTGCGCTTCTCTCTACCACACTGCGTCTAGGAGACGTCGAGGTAAGGGAGAACGAGGCCATCGAGTTCAGCGTGCGCATCGCGAAGTGCACTAGCTTGGCGAGACCAGCGTCTTGGATGAAGTTTTTCAAGAAAGAGAGTGATGAGGAGGATATTCGAGACGTTGAAGAAGAGGGGAAGAAGATCATTTTTAAGGAGGTCAAGAGACGCACAGAGTACGTCATCGACAGGTCCACTAATGAGGAAGAAGAAGGGAAAGGTTCAACTACTGAGGACATGTCGATGGATGTCGACGGGGAGAAAAGCGTTCCGGATGAGGAGACGCACCTCGAAAAGGTCGAAAAGGAGCAGCTTATTAAAGGGTTCAAGTATGGGTCAACCTATGCTCCCTGTCCCGATGGGCAGTTTGAGCGGCTAAACACTAAGAAGGGCATCGAAATATGTGGATTTTTCCAGAAGAAGAACGTGCGTCTCATTCACTTTTCCTGGGTCTTCCGCTTCAGCCGCATTGGTTTGGTTTTCTAGTTGAATCGTTCGTATCCCATGGGGGAGCTTTCATATGTTTATGCTTCCCCGACCTCTGTGCCCGATCAGCTCGCGTTCTCGTCCGTCGTTCAAGCCATGTACGAAAAAGGTGTCTTGGCAATTGGCAGAATGGTGAGCCGTGAAGGTGCGGACCCAAAGATGGGTGTTCTCTCGCCCATAGTATGGCCGAACGTGGATGTACTATTATGGGTGCAGGTATATTCTTATCTCCCTTGCCAAGCCGGAATAACAACGGATGGTCGTTGTGTAGATGCCCTTTGCAGACGACGTCAGACACTATACCTTTCCCTCACTCTCTACCCTTGTCTCAAGGTCGGGCCAAAAAATCACGAAACATCCTTATATTCCAACAGAGGAACAACTCGAAGCCATGGACAAGTTTGTGGATGCCATGGACCTCATGGAGGCAGGGGACAAGGATGAAAAGGGGTAAGTTTATAAAATCCGACCTTCATTACCTTTCCGGGGCTCAGATAGGTTCCCCCAGATCTCGCCAGCCTTGGTTCGACCCGCGCCTCTCGTATAACCCGGCCATTCACCGCACGAAGCATGCCCAGTTCCATTCTGCGATAGTATCCAACATCACGACTCACCCTCTTCCGCCTCCCCATCCTGAGCTTACCAAATATTTTGACCCTCCGAAGCGTGTGCTCAAGATTGCAAAACATGCCTTGGAGGAGTGCAAGGCTGCCTTCAAGGTTAAGGAAGGCACGTATTATCCTGGTTTCATTTTTCACGTCAACGCTGTGTTTCGCTGATCAGATGGCACTTTCTCCAGTCCCCAAGAGAGCTCCAAAGGCACACAAGGACGGTCATACACACGCACAGGACGAAGACGAGGACATGATTCTCCTCGACCAAAAAGGTCCCGCTCGGAAACGGCCCGTTGTCGCCGCCCCCTCCAAGTCGCAGGTCGCCGACGCTTCCTCGTCTCGTGCCGGGAAGAAAAAAATGACGGTAGACGACTCTGAGACGGAGTCGGAATCGGACGGAGAACTCTTGTTGGAGTCGAAACCAAAACCAAGTGCACCTGGGTTGCCGACCCCGACGGCTTCCCCCGAGCCGGAACCTGACCCACAGCGAGCACCGGGAAGGATCATTGGGAATGCATATCCGCTCAGGGATTTCCGTCAGAACCTCAAGCAGGGCGACGTAGTAACGAAGGCAGTCGAGGATTTCGGGGTCGTGGTGAGAGAGATTGTTGGGCGACCGTTTGCGAGCCGACGAAAAGATGAGATGGTGGAGTGTTTGAAGGAGTTGCGCGAGGCATGTTTGAGGGTGAGTGCACATTTTGCATCCTATTTGGCTCTGATTCGCTTAATCGAATCTGTGTGATGTACAGGAGGACGAGATAGACGCGTGGAACGGGTGAGCTGGCATCTTTATTTGTCAGCATTGTCCTTTTTTTTCTGAGACTTGCCGACTCGTGCAGGATCTTGAAAGGACTGAAGGAAGACTGCGCGGGTGAGAACGGCAACAAGGACTTTTGGGCAGCGTTGCAGAAGCTGGGGCGTCACATGAGTTTGATCAGCCTGGCCGAAGCCAAGAGCGTCGGAGGCATATCGGATATTTCAGAGTCTGCTGCTGATACGGTGAGCGCATTTTTCTTTGACCAATTTATCGGCATTTTATTGACAAAGTTGTGAATAGTTTATGCAACAATAAATACTTGAGACATCGTTTATTGTCATGCGTGTAGTAGATGATGTATGATTGATATCATTGGCTACTTGCTAAGCTAATTGCCATTATTTATGAGTCGATCGAGAGTGACTCTCGCACAGTTAGAGTTGCACCGTTCATCTCTTTCTTCAAGGTACTATCCTCAAACATTCGGATGAACTTGCGAGCGGTCCGTACTGTTCCAAACGCAACGCGCATGCATTGTTGGGCCGGACGGAAGATTTAGCAATCTATATTAACGGTACATCGCCACTGTCGCGAGACATAACCGCTACTTCACCCATCTCCAATTCCCGCCCACACGACACACCGCTGTCATTGAATCTGGCAGGTACTATGATCCGTGTGGAACAATACTGTAGAGTGTAAGCTCTCAACCACACTCTACACTGGTTCTTGGCGAATGAGAATATTTGACACTCGTGTGATTACAATGTGTGCCCGCAACTTTCAAGTGTTTCATCTTTTTCGATAGAACAGTGGACTTGACAAGCTCACATCATCAACTCACCTCCGATCAGGTGATGAGTCCATTATTATGTACACCATTATGTTGTCGATTCGACAGCTTGAATGCGCCGTGCCTCTCGCCGATCCAGTGGAACACATGCATGACGCTCGCAACTTTCGAGCCTCGTCTCTTCGCAATAGAATGTGAAACGTATCGACCCTGGCGTGCGTGCAGTCAAACTAGCTACCTTCACTCTCAACATTGATCATACCGGGATGAGCCCATATCCCAGACCTGTCCCTTTTGATAAAAGCAGACCGTGCAAGCGAAAATAAACTACCATCCGTATATGGAGTGAGATCTGTAAGTGCTGTACCTTGGTTGTTGGTCTTGACGATGGATAATATTTGACATACCAGGAAGGACTCGTGGCGAAGACTAACAATACGCCCCCAGCTTTCGCAATGGCATGTTGGACTTGGCAAGGCCATATCGTCCCTGGCAGGACCTGAATAGTACGTGGAGGAGTCCCTGCAAGAGCAGGGACACCCGCATGCTCATCAGGGTAGTGTCAGGACATGGATGCTTTGACACTATTTACATACTCCAGCCATCCAGGCATAAATACGCACCACGAAGGGGGAGATGTCCCCCATCTCCTTTCTCAAATCTACTTGAGTACTTGCATCATCAACTATCTAGCTATTCCCAATGTCCGATCCTCGTTCACCCGTCAATTCCCCCGCAGATTACGCTACGTGAGTCCCTGAGTCTGCGCTTGCTTTTGTATGTCTAAAACGAGCGTGCTACAGTCAGCTTGAAATACTCCGCAAGATCGAGAGTCTCGGAGGATCCGCCGGAGATGACGCGAATCCGGATACATTCAATGACATCGTTCCGGCGAGTGAACAGACGTGCTGATAGACATACCTGCTGACTGCTTGGGTGTATAACATAGGCCCTTGACCCTTTCGATTCCGAGTAATTTCACGACCTCCGTTCTCGGTATATCCTCGCTGACTTCTGTGTAGTGTCTGGACTAAGGCCATCGATGAACTGACTGAACATGAAAAGGACTCGGATGCACAAGCTTTGAAAGCCAGGTTACAGGCTGAGCTCGATTTCCATCGCTCCGTACGTGTTGCCCTGGTGCAAATGTATCATCCTGTGTTGACCTTGTGTAATTACAGGACCCGAGGTTGGCACAAAATGACGGTAAGCTTTGTGCGACGTGTTTATTTTTCTCCATCACAACATAACCTCCCATTCAAGCATTTCCGAGATCATCGAGGGAATATAATTTCTTGGCGGATCTGTCAGCTTCCAGAAGTTCATAGAGAACCACCAGGCTACGTTGCCCGAAGCTGATGAAGAGAAAGCTGATACTGGCAGCAGGTGGTCTTCGTCGAATTCCTGCCACGCCTGGGATATCGTCGCGAGCGGTTGGTTCGTCACCGCACTTCGCCTTTATGTCGAGGGTCATCAGGGCGGAGGCCACGCATGGGGGCCCGCCATGGGCGTCGGTCATTTACAGGGCGTCCTAACATATGACAATTTTGATGCCAACGGCTTCAACTTTCAAAACGTTGCTGGTGCTGCCACGGCTTCGATGACATTGAATGGTACCCAGACCTCCCGGTTCGTGGGGACTGTGATTGGAGCCAGTATATCCATGTCGTTTGGTGGCGATTGGCACTGGTGAACGGGGTGGCGTGGAAGAGATGCCCAGCCTATAAAGGTTTTAGAAAGGTTGGATACGTCGAGTCTGTGATTGGATCTAGGCAATGGTGGTTCTCTGCAGTGTCTTGTCATTTGAAAGAGGTACTGTAAAGGATCGGGCTTGAATTGAGATACATCTTGTAAGAATACTATGAACGAGTCACT
>JBBPQZ010000677.1:0-12889 GCA_038092795.1 Boletus rubissimus | reverse complement strand
ATAGGACGTGAGCTATCGTGAAATGATACATTATAACCAGAAAAAGACGCACCCCGCCTGCTTCCATTGGATCCGCAGGAACTTGTCCGTTACGGGAAGTACCTGTGTCGGTATGGTCGGGACCAGGACTCGGATGAGGTAAATTGTTCAGTTGCCGTGCCTAATAGGACATGAGCTGTCATGACATGGTACATAATAACCAGAAAAAGACACACTGGGCCTGCTTCCGTTGGATCTGCAGGACGTTGTCGACGATGAGAGGGAGCAACAGCCTTGCGAGGCGCTTTACGCTGTAATATCTAATGAGTCCCTGCATACATAATCGAGGAACAATGAACCTTTGGTCTTCCAAAATCTGTCGCGACCATTCGCTAGAATGATACGTTAGACATACTGCATCCGATCGCCCGTCGAGGAAGAACATTCACTGGTTTAGCTTTACCTGCGGCCATCCACGAAGGTCCTTCGTTTGTGGCTTCCACTCTCCCTGGTGACTGAGAATGAGAACGACGATCGGCAGGCCGACGCGACTTCCTCGCAACTCGATCGGGCTTATGCGAAGCAGGGTCCTTTTTACTCCTATTGAACGTTGTCTGTAGCCACCCTTTGAACCCCACCAGCAGGATGCCCCCGGATGGCTTGCCAGTATTAAGATTTTGCTCTGGGGGGGCCACTGGAGGGACGGCCATGGGTGGTGCATCTGACGACTGTATAACATGGGACGTGCCAATCTCGCGGGGATGAGCGGAGCATGCCGGGGACGGTGGCTGAGTAATGGTTAACACAGGGAAGAGGAGAACGCGATGATTACCAACCTCATCGTAGTCGAATTGAGGAGATTGAGGAGCGGGCATGCTTGACGGCACCTCGACCTATGGGATCGTGAGACCTCGCTTGGAGGGAGAGAAGAACAAATGTGATACCTCGAGGGAGTCAACCTCTAGCTGTCCTTTGTTCCGCAAGGAACTCTCATACGAACGCAACTTCTCGTCGTGTTCACGCAATATGCCGAGGAGGAAGTCACCTCGTCGAACGAGGCGAATTGCATCGGGCATTGGTCGGGTGGGGGAATACTCGCCTTCTCTGCCTTCCTCAAGGAAAAAATGTCCGTCGAGACCGAGCCGTGAATCCTCGGCCATGGCTTCCCAGTTACCGAAGCCGTAGAGGAAGGCGCCAACGAGTAACATCGAGTCCTCCTGAGGGCCCCAATGACCAGACCAGGTGAGAGTTGGTCTGATGTTTTCAATGGGGATGGACCAGTTGTACAGCTCCTCTGGTGTCATGTCACCGAGAATATTGTTCAGAACACGGAGGTCACGATATCGTGAAAGAACAGTTCCGGCAATGATATTGCCGATGTTGCGATACGTGACAAGAACCGCTTTGCTTTTCTCGGCGTTGGTCAATGTCTCACCAGCAGCCATGCGGGTCCGCTTTTGCTGATTATTCTCCTCGACGGCTTGGCTGCAAAGCTCGATGATCTCATCCGAGACATCAATGATCATGGCCTTGTGCTTGTCGACAAGCTTAGCTTCGCTGACCTTCAGGACTCTCAATACTTATATCGGGAGGAAAACTGGGGACGCACGATGATATCATAACGCTGACGGATGTCACCCCATCGCTGAAGGCTGCGGATTAGCATACGGACGTCATGCTCCGTTAGCTTCATAGCCACCGCTTTTCGGTCCTCCTCTTCTCTGTCGAACTTTTGTCGTTCCTCTAAGGGAATGATGTCCTCCCAGCTCACGTCATTTTTGACGTCGCTCACAGCGGCAAACTGAGGAAGAAAACCTTCACTACCCAGCGAGGCTCCACCGTCGCCGCCAGTAGCCATGGTTTCGTGGTCCTCCGCCCTCTTGAGGACATCTTCGAGGTCCATTTCGTCCAGCTTCTGGTTCTGTTGCGACTCGTCCTGATCGAACCTGTGACGCTGAGTGTGAATTATTGATGAGACATGGCATTCTTATTACTTACATCTTTTGGGCGCCATATTTGAGGACGGCGGTTAGTTCATCTTTGCTCAAGTTATCCGGTTTGACCTTCGAGCTGAGATGAGCCTGAGAGGTATCCACCTGATTTATGACTGACGAGACATCATTCATTATTGCAGCGGAAATGAAAGGCTGGAGACCCACTGGCATCCTCCAAGACCATTTTTTTCTTCGCTCGTTCCAAAACATCCTCTTCCATCGTGTCCTTACTCACAAAGCGGTAGACACTGACATGCGACTTTTGCCCGATCCTGTGGGCACGTGCCATGGCTTGCAGGTCGTTCTGCGAGTTCCAGTCACTCTACAAGGAGATCAACAGGTGCTGGCGGCAGAGTCTAAATAGCTTACATCGAATATGATGACGGTGTCGGCGGTCTCCAAGTTGATATCAAGACCACCAGCGCGTGTGGAGAGCAAGAAAGCAAAGTCCGGCGACCCTGGGGCATTAAAGTGTGCGATCGACTTCTTCCGTGCGTCCGAGGCGACCATGCCATCAAGACGTTGGTGTTGATATCCACGCAGGCTCATATAGTCGCTCAGAATGTCAAGCATGCGGATCATCTGACTGAAAATGAGGATACGGTGGCCATCTTGTCGTAGTCGCGCGAATAACTTGTCCAATAGCACCATTTTGCCGCTATTCATAACAAGGCCCTTGAAGGTCTCCTCAGGATTGTCAGTGCGATTCTCTGCACCGTCAAAGAGATAGGGGTGATTTGCGGCTTTCTTAAGTTCCATAGCGATATTGAGCAAGCTTATGTTGTTGTTCCCGTTGGCGCTCTTGACCAAACCTTGGAAGTGCTGACTCGTCTAAGTCACTAACATGTGGTCTTGCGAAGTAAAGTGGGCTGACCTTCATGAGGATATTCTTGTAGAAGTGAGTCTGAAGAGCACTCATCTCCACCCGGAGGATGCGCTCGCTCTTTGTGGGTAAAGAGGTGAGCACGTCCCGCTTCAAACGTCGCAGCATCAACGACTCTAATTGAGTGTGAAATTCTTTAACTTTAGCTTCGTGATCAGCATCACTGAGGTCAAATTCGTTGGTGAGGGCGACTGCGGGAAAAGTCAGCATGTGATGTCGGGGGTAAACTGGAAACTACGCACACTTCTCCGGCATTAAGAAGTGCATCAAGGACAAAAGCTCTGCGGTCGAGTGAAACCTGAGTAACGTGATCGAAGACCCTTCCAGTGGGAACCCCTACCTTTGACATTATTCTGAAAAGGGGTACCCGTGATGAGAAGCTTCGACGCAGCAGAAAACAATTGGAGTGCCTCATACAGCTGACCCTCCGGATTCTTCAGGCGATGCGCCTATTTGGAACTGATCGTCAGCGCAAAGCAGCTTGCACCACCTGTGAACGGACCTCGTCTACGGCTAGCACCTGCCACTTAATGTCCGCCAACTCTTTCGCATCCCCGAGAGTCAGTTCATAGGTAGTGAGAAGAACGTTCATCTTCAATCGCTCGTTCGATGTGCCGAACTCGTAAGTGCGAATGACCTCACGGGCGGCGGCTGTTCCGGTGTAGGTAATGACATTCAGGTCGGGTGCCCAAGTGGCAAATTGGGATTTCCACGCGGTAATAGTCGATAGAGGAACGATGACAAGACATGGCCCATATTGATGCCTCTCGTGGAAAAGATAGGAGATGAATGAGACAGTTTGAACAGTCTGAACAAAAATATCAGCATGATAAGAGAGAAAAGAGGTTGTGCTGCACCTTCCCAAGACCCATTTCATCGCCCAAAATGCCATTCTCACCCTTACTCCATATATATGCGAGCCAATTCAGACTGGTTAGCTGGAAATCTGTAAGTGAACCTCCTGTTGCCGATATATGCTCCGGATCTTTTACTATCTTCTGAAAAGCCGGTCGTTGATGCCGGGCATACTGGACACTCTTATAGGGAAACTTGGCTTCCGCCTCGCGGGCACGATAGGCCTCAATCTGAGCTTTAGCTATTGGGCGGAGTTCGCTCTCGTCCTCCCACGTACAATGCTCATAGTTAAGGCCAGTCCACTTGCAGAAATAGTCTGTGCCGTTGAGTACTTGTGCACTGTCACGATGTGAGACGATGCGTTCGACAATCTTGTAAGTCTCTAGTTCCTCCTTTTCACGTTCCTTGTCCAGCAGAAGAGCCTCGGCATCTTCCGTGGATAGACCTGGCGCGTTGAGCTTGGCTTGATACAATTGGTAGGCCTTGATGTAGTTGTCCACGCGCTTCAGACCTTTGAAACGCTTCAGAAACTCGTATGTTTCATCCGTGTTGTGGAGATGGGAGAAAATTTCCCACTTGATATGGAAACGCTGTAATCTCGTTTCAGTATAACGTGAATCGGAACGTGTTTTGGGGCATACCACGTTACTGTACCACAAATCTTCCGGATCATCTTCATGGAATTCATCTCTGCAATGACTCAGGACGGCCTCGATCTCATTGTCTTCCACTACTTGGAATGATCGTCAGCGAGTGCTGTAGATATGCATGACGATGTGCCAACCTTTTGGCCGAGGAGCGGACGAGGTGGGAACCTTCTTCTTGCCATACTCGTCATCTGAATAGGAAGCATCGTCCTCGTCCTCGTCATCCTCGTCTTCGGCATGGTCTTCGTAGCCCTAAAAGACGATCTGGGGTAAGACCGATAAGAATGTATGATCTGAAAGGACGGCATACCAAGTCTTCTGCATGCTTGAGGAGAGCATCGAGGATTAGGAGGAAAAAGGCCGAGGAAGCGATGACTTACGAAGTGCTTATAGGAGTAGGTTGATGGACCTGCAACTGGGTTCTCTAAGACTGCAGAGTCGGTATCGTCGACATACTCTGCATCATCCTCTGCATCTGCATCCGGGTCTGCATCGGCGTCCGAGCCAGGAAGGGGATGGCTAGAGGAGGGCTGTTCGACGGGACGGTCATCGTCGGAGTCGACCCGCATGCTGTTATCACTGTCATAATTGAGGTTGAGAGCGTCGGGATTGAGCGCCATATGATGGACGGGTGGTTGGAGGGAGAGTGGAGGGGAGGAAAGAGATCGTCAAGGATGCTGTTGAGGTCCACACACGTGGCCATCGTCCGCCGAGCGAGGCCCCATCGTCCGCCAAGTGGACTATATCCTTACAAAAGGTACACAGCCAGTTGTTGTGAGTATAAACTTTCAGGTGCCATAACCCGGGACCATTAGCGTTGATCAGCGCACAGTGAATTTGGCTGGCCTAATCGACTGTGCCCGATTCTTCTTCCTTGAATCTGATACATACACCCGTATGGTTCAAACACGATTCCTTTTCTCATTCGTACTTTCCTCCTCCATCGCAGAACAACTCACCCCCGAAGGCTCGCTTTTCTCTAATGTACAACGGTATTCACGAAGAGAGATGACGGTAGAAAATGCCACTACCCCTCTTCCTGCGCAGCTCTGAGAAACTCGGAATACACACATATCAAGAATGCATTTGAGGAGGACCAGCTCCGTCCTCATCTTAATCTTGAGTACGCGCCTCCCGTGCTTCGGCGGTAGCAGCTTGAAGCATCTCGGGATACAAGCAAATCATGGATGGATCAGGAGGACCAGATCCGCTCTCGTTGGTTTGAGCTTGAGTGGGTGAATCCTGTGCTGCCTGGGCGCCGGCTCGAAGCATCTCGGGATACAAGGATGGATCGGGAGGACCAGATCCGCTCTCATTGGTTTGAGGTTGAGTAGGTGCATCCTGTGCTGCCTCAGCGCCAGCTCGAAGCATCTCGGGATACAAACAGATCATGGATGGATCAGGGGGACCCCCTTCACCGAATCCGTCTGCTCCACAGTCAATGAGCGTGACTTTGGGGAGACAGGGAATATGAATTCACCGGATGACATTGTGCTCTGGAAGCGGTCAGGTACTTGAAAGATCGTTGTGGTGCGATACTGAGCGGGAGGGACTAGCGCAGCACTTGTACATATCTGGTTGGCGTGGATGACAAAAGCTACGAATCGTATATGGTCTAGCGCGACATGGCATGATCCGCGATAGAGAGAGCATCACAAAACATCCAGTTGCAGGTGATACATTTGACACCACTATCGTACTGTTACCCACATCAAAGACATGAAACGCGCATGAAGAACAAATAAAAGTCGTTTGGTAGTGCTCTACTGAAGGTGTATCAAAGTCCATAATCCGATGCAAAAGGCTCGCAACAAGTCGAAAAAACCAAGCGTGAAGAGTTAATTTTCGGAAACGCCACCCAAAGCTCTAAGCAGAGTTGCGATCGCTCACAGCTCCTGCAGAAACGTGAGTTCAATGCCGAACGAGACAAAATGGAAGGCACGTACGATCATGTTGAGGTTTCCAGACAACAGACCTAGAACCCCCCCGAATTAGCAAAGACAAAAGTCGGATGGACACCAACAGAGTACGTACGGTTCTCCAGGATACAACCATCAGGGATATCGATCCGCTGGCCTTCGTTAGCAACAATAATGACAGTCCCCCTCAATGTGACATTCCGCCCAAAGTAGACATCTCCAGTAACCGTAAGATGGTCGAGCTCGATGATCTTGGGGATCTTCTTGAACCGCTTCTGGAACTGTTGAATCTTCTTAAAGTGGTCGCCAAGCTTGATCACAGGCGTCGTCTCGAACATCCGGCTCTCGTTCAGGACGAGCTGACCATGTTGCAAAGAGTAGACGTCACTCTTAATGAGGAGCAAGTCGGAACAAGACTTGACGGGAAGGAAACGAGAACGAGGGACGTTAATACCGTGACCATTCTTGAAGTGCTTAATAGCGGCACCAGCGGCGGTCTCGAGCTATGCTCCGAGTTCAGCAGCGAACATGCACATGTCGCTCATCAAGTACATACCTGGATAACAGCCTGACCGTCGTCGTTGGCCTTGGGGTTGATGATGATCTCGAGTTCCATGCCTTCAGTCACCATGATTCGCTTCAGGGCTGCAACACAGTCAATGACCACTCTGGGATGGAATCCGAAATGCTCACCCTGAAGGTTGATCCAGAGGTTGTTGGTGTTGAAGATCTTGAACTTGCGGATTGACTTGAAGTCCTCGACGTGTTCTGAAGGAACCTGAGCAATTTCAAGAAGACGAACAGAGCCTTCATAATCGATGAGCGTTCCACCCTTGATATCAGCCTTTGTCTTGTCAGTGACTTCCATCAAAAACTCGGCATTGGTCTCGATCATGTGTTGCAATATTTTCTCGTCGACACTAAAATGTATGGGTAAGCATGAGGGAGGGACAGTAGCCATTGGCTAAACCTACACGGCACCCAAGTTATCAGAGTTGGAGACAAAAAGGTACTCCTTGCCTTCGGCGATGAGCTGGTCCAGCACGCCAGAGTGGAAAAGTGCATTGTAGACGTCACCGTGACCAGGAGGGTACCAGTGCTTCTTGTCGTCATCTGCACGCTTGGGGCAGGGCAGGAGGGTCTCCTTGAAGATGCGCGGGTACCGTGACTGGTTGAATGTCGTAATGCGGACTTGCTGGTTCGCATACTTTTTGATGATGCGGAGAGTGTCCTCGTGTGTGTTGAACGAGGTCATGAGGATGAGTGGGACATCGACGCGGCTGGTGGTGTTGAGGTGCTCGATCTGTCGGACGGTCAGATCGAGGAAAGTCATGTCGTCCTTGACCTCGAGGGCGCTCTTTGCGCCGGTCATACCTAAAAGTCGGGAGGAGATCAGGACGATCGAAGATAACCCAGGAGAGGACCTACCCATAGAAGTACCGAGACCGCCATTGACCTTGAGGACTGCAAGCTTGTTGAGGTTGGTTTGATCTTTGGGTGCGTTCAGCGTGTCGTAGGGGACGATCTGGTCCTCGGCAGGAGATTTGATGCGATCCCAGTCACTGAAAGTCCATAGACCATGAGACTTTAGAGCCGGATAGCGAAAAAGGAAATACCAACAGATCGACGCTCTTCGCACGCTCCGAGAGGTACCGGGTGAAGAGGTAGAAGAAGGCTTGCATCTCGGTATCGAATGCCTGGGATGCTTGGATCAGAACGTGGGTGAGGGAAGGGTGGATGGGACACACCTTCTTGGTAGCGGGGTCCTCGACGGTGCCAACGAGACGGCTGATCTCGTTGCGCATGGCTTTGGCGGCGACACCGGTAGTGGCAGTTTTGAAGTCGATGTGACTGCTACCGCGAACGCGGGCACTGAAGGAATCGCTGCGGGGAGCTAGAGTAGCCATTGTGCTGGGTGAAGGTGAGGGACGATGAGGGTAGGGAAGAAGAGAGACGACGCACGGAGACTTTGGTATATGAACGGGCTGGGTTGTGATTGTCGAGAGAATTTGAGGGTCAGAAGCGGTTCGATTGAGGGTGCTTCTTGGTTTGTGGTGACGCTTAAGAAACTCTAGGCTGAGATCGATATGGTTATGGAGTGTGGCGGACAAGTCCGAACTCAGGCCCTGCGCTTCCTCGGGTATGATGAGGTCGCAAACAGATCTACGGTGGACCCGTGCGCTCGACTCCGAGGTTATGCTAGGCCAACCGTCGACAGTGGTTCTAGCGTAGTGAGAGAGGGGCGAGGACAGAGCAGGTGGGGATGCAGTACGCGGAGGAGACTGACTGAGGTGGGTGAGTGGTCGACGGTGGGGATTATAACCGTTCAAATGGCTCGGCTGGCAAGACGAACGTGCTTGCATAAAATCAAGTAAAGGTCTCCCGAGGTTGACCGGCCCAATCCCCAGGCTGGCCTTGTGAGCCAAGGGATGGTAACAACGTTCCCGTCCGGCTGTTCATTTTGCTTTTATAAACCATTACGCTCGACTTTCTGCACTTCCTATACATATCGGGAGCCCTTGCATCTAGAATCCATGGCAGCGAGTCGGTTCATCCCTGGATTCGCTCGGTATCATTGCGGTGCGTGTCTGATCCATATGGGTGGTGCCTGCGCCATATTCAAGCCAGCGCTTCTCTCCTTTCCCGCACGAAGGTGTCTCACCCGAACCCATCCGATCCTTATCTCCCTTTTATTTACATGTAAGCAGCTCCAATGAGCCTCAGTACATCGATATGTTGTCGAGTCGACACGTTCCCTGCATACGGAGTCGTAATCCTATCGTGTCCTTTTCACAAGCCCCACTCGCCAAGGTTCTATCCTGAATACAGTTTGCGGTCGTGTCAGGCTTCTACTGCGCGGAAGCCACGAGGCCATGTAAGAGCGAATGACCCCCCTGCCATATTTGCTTCCCTCCATTTGCGCCATTATCAAACCCGGTCACACCAGATCCCTTCAAATGCCCTGGTGGCGCAATCCCCCCTGTTCACCCAACCTCAGAACGCCGTTATCTGCCCGAGGACGATTCACGACCCACCAGCCTTCTTTCATTTGTGATGCACCACGGTTTCGTCGATCTAGTTTGATACGTCGCCTCACAAGGACGTCGTTCGCGCTCAGGTGCATTATCATCGCCTCCCACGGCGAACTCGACTTCGTGCTGTTCGCTTTCTCAAAAAGAGCTAATTGACCAAGGCATCGATGATCGGGGATATACATCCGTAACTGGTTGACCAGTGACCTGTCTTTTGGGCGATCCGTGGCCTCTACATCCGTGGCCCCCGCAATCCATGCCCTGAGATTATTAGTTCCGTGGGATGGTCACGTACATAGTCGTCTCGCGCATCATTTCGTTGATCTTGCCTTTGCTCCAGAATGTCCTAGCTGCGTCCATTCGTGATCCTGTGCGGGCGTTTGTCCTTGGCTTCTCGCGCAACTCTCACGGTTGGTTGCGAGGAGCAACCACGTCTTTGTTGGCTCATTCTTCTCAGCGCGAAGCTGATCAGTATCCGTGGCACAGCTTTTGTACCTGCCTCCTGTTGGCCTCCTGTGACTCAAATGTGTGCTTGTCTGCCGGAATGTCAGGGGATGTTCCTCCGGTGCATACAATACCTGCTCTGCATATATAGGTGCATAGCCCCGCCAAGAAGTCTCAAGCAGTCCTTGGTTCTCAGTCGGATACTCTTCCCCGTGTGCCGGCACATTCTTCACCTAGGAACCAGGGGTCTTGGGGACCTTCATCAGAAAAATTTACATCCGAGACGGTACCTCGTATTTGAGTGCAGACGGATATATATGTTGAAACACTTGTACCCCGTACTTGCTTCCGATCCTTGCCTTGGATTCTTTGAATGGGCTCAAAGGCGCCCGAGTTCGAGTCTCGTCGAAAAACCATCGTCTGGTTCAGGCTCAGTCAATGAATGAACTGCTCCCGTGACCTGTGAGCTTCATCTGAACCCCTGGCTACATCGCTTAGCACCCGCAGGAGATGGAGACAAGGATCTAGTCGCGTATCCCACGGGTCCTCGACTTTGTCAGGTCGATCATCGGCCGCCAAGATGGCGATATCAGCGCTGATGGCAGGAACCTGGCTGCAAGGTACCGCAAGATATATCATCGTAGCGGCGCGCACGCGCCAAGTCCCCGACTCCTGGAAGGGAAATTCATTTTCATGTAGAAACACACAATTCTAATGAGCAATAGATAACACAACAATATGTGATAGCACGGAGTAGCACAGTCATAACCCCCCCACCCCCACCCCCGATCAACTCTCGTTTCTTCCCATCCACTTTTTCCATTTTTAGCGTCTTGCATGTGGGGCACTCACGCAAGTCAATTTGTTATGTATTTACAGGCTACAGCATGTAAATTTCTCGAGATAAGTATGTATGGTGAATCCAAAGGAGTTTCTCTCCATCAAGACGAGCTACCACTGTGGGAGTCGGGAAAAGAACTATACAGTATTAGATAATTTTTTCGCGCGATTCACTTTGCAGAGAGCTGTCCGCCAAAACCCTCCCCCACTATCGTGGGAGTCGGGGACTCTAGAACGAGATATATGACTATGATACATTGGTACGAAATGAATGCAAGGTAGACCATATGGGGAAGTAAATGCAACGAATCCCACCAGTGTCCATACAAGAGAGCGGATGGAAGTAGAGTGATCGTTTCCTTTTCCTTGAGGATGTCCACGATAAAGGTGGCGCTCTAAAGCACTGTTCGATGCTACCACTGCATGACCCACCACGACGTCGCCAAAAACACGAGGATAGGTGGCCACGCTACCGCCCCCACGTCCTGCACCAATCCGACGAGCACCCCGACGTTGCGTTGAGGTATTCGATGATCGGCCCTCCAATGCCCATTCCCAAATGGGTTTGGAAGCGTGATGCGGCGGCGATGGCCACCAAGTGTGAATGTCCATGTCCAGGGGCGACCGCGCAGAGGTGTGTGGTGTTCTCGTGATTTGTTTGCCGGAGGTGGAAGGAAGGAATCGGCATCGCTTGAGTGCGACGTGTTGCCCCGGGATAACTCGCGTAACGCCTCGGAAGTGTCATCACGACCGTGCTTTTTGCTCCATGATCGATACCCGCTGCCTCCGTTCACGCGAGTGATGTTGAGCGCAAGCAGGACGAGAAGAGACAGCAATATGAGGGGGATGTAGACATAAAAGTATATTCCAAGTTGATCTGGCAGTAAGCAAGGCGCATGCAAAGGGGGAGACACTGGTATTTGGGTGATGTGATCTGGTGAGGGCACTGTTGAGATTAGTGAGAGTAGTTGGAAGCCTGGCCGACGAATTCCCATTGCCATTGAGATCGACTTGACAGTGACTTCTTGAATCTTTTCGTCAGACGAAGGAATAGGGTGTTCATATTCACAGTAGTCATGGTCATCACCACTGTTGCACAGTCAGGGGTACATTCCATGCACAAACTGTTGACAAACCTCATAATTAGAGATGGCTTGAGGGACTGGAGTAAGAATTCCGTTGCCCCATCCAAGAACATATTTTGGTAACCAAACCCATAACCTTGCCGTATCGTCCCCTTCTCGCGCAAAGGACCACAGGACACATCCGGAGGACGAGAAAGAGGAATGTGCGTAAACAAGACAACGGGACCCAGAGAGCCAATCGACACAGTCTGTTTCACAAACTCTACAGGACCATGTGAGATAGCAGGCCAACTGTCAAAGGAGTAACCACGTTCAGCACGCAACAAGTCTTCTTCGACGAGGGCGGGAGCATCAATGAACACGAGGGTATGGTTCCCAATAGTATGACGATGATTCCGAGGACCAAAGTGGGAGGTGTAGCGCGTGTCAGCTTCCAGAGAGAACGGGGGCAAGTTACCAAGGCTGGAAGAGTGGTTGTATGAGATGCTGTATACTCTGCAGACAGAGAAGGGACGAACCCTACATCGTGATTACCTGGTAGGTAATAAACTGGCGGTGGTGAATCCCCCATGTTGAAGATGCTTTGATATCGCGTGAAATAGGCTTCGTACCTGAGGGGAAACCGACCTTAATTCATACGTGAAGGTACGCTTTAAAGCGCGTATTATCGATGCACATACTGGCTAGTCGACATGAATAAACGCCCGTTATCCATCATGTCACCTGGAATACTCTTCAGTTCACGACACTGGGTATTGGACTATCCAAGCGTACCTAGTACTACCACGGCATTTGGCCGGAGAAGACGGAATGCGGAATTCCAGCTCTTTCGAAGATTAAGGTCAACGACGTATTGACTTAGTGCGGAGAGAAGCGGCAGACGACCAGGATAGGAATGGCGGTCGATTATTTGTGGATCTGCTATCACAAGCAAGCGCACGATACGTGAATCAGGGATGTGGGGCTGAGTCAAAGGCACCTCGCTCATTGTCATAATTCAACCACAAAGGAGAATCTCTCACACACCTGCCGTGTATCTGGCCAGCGACAGTCATGCAAGGCAAAGCGGAACGTGCCAAGCTCAAGCCAGACGACTGCGAGAACCCACACGACACGAAGGCCGTTGCGGAGACGGTAGTCGATACTCGAGGACATGGGCTAGTGTGTAACAAAGAGTCAAGGAACAAGCCACTTACGGACCCCTACTCGGG
>JBBPQZ010000676.1:0-12890 GCA_038092795.1 Boletus rubissimus | reverse complement strand
CATGTTATCCAAATCCCTTAATTCTTGCAGTGGCAAAGAGCAAGCTGTGCATATATCATTTCATACACTCATAGTCTAGGGTTAGAATTAGTGGTTATTGGGAACTATTGACTTTGGCACAAAACATGCAAACATTAGAACATTTTTTTGAGCCACTGTAAAGAAGAGGGCAAAGGTGACCTTCTTAGGGTCAGAGTTATAGGTGGTGTCATTCACCATCAAGTAGAATAGGACAGTGTTTAACCAAGAAATGGCTTTGTTATAAAAGCCATCAAAGATCTTGGGGGTGCTGAGGTGGAGCTTAGTGGGTCATGAGGTCATCATGGATAAGGATGAAGGTATGGGTGGCAAAGTGGAAGGCTGAACAGGAGGATGAGCAGGAGGGCAAGGAGAAGAAGGAACAGGTTGGACTGGGCTGGAAAAAATGGGATGGAAATGTTGAATAGAAGTAGAGGAAATAGAAGTAGATACAGGTTCTGCAGGGATGGTGAGGCAGTGGGAGAGGTTGTGAGCTAGAATATGGTCCTATCTGTCAGCAGCTCAGTCATGAAGGGTATTCTCAACATAGGTGGCAAGAGCATCAGGTTCTTGATTGCTGAGATGGAAAGGCTCATCTGAATCCTTGGAGGAAGAAGGTTTAGTAGAAGTGGGATGATAAAGTCTCCAAATGGGGTGGTTTGAAGAACAAGGAGGAATAATGGAGGCCTATGTGGTGGTAGCCTTAACTAGAGAGTTTAGACCTTTTGTTATAACTATCTGAGGTACAAGTAATCGCTAAGGCCCTTGGAGACAAGAAGTCACTTGGAGAGTGATGATGCAGACTTCTGATGTGGGGTTTCCTATGGCAGTGAATGTCAAGGGGATTCCTTGACAATGTCAACAAGTAAAGGGCAAGTCAACCAAAATATTGACCTAGGAATTTCCTAGTCAAAGAGACAAGGGTTTTTTAATAAAGAAATAGCAAGGAGTACACAATTAGAAGATATGTGGATGACTTAGAGAAGAATAGATGGAGGTTAAGCATGTAGATTGCATAGGGATAATGAGCTACAAGGTAGATTGAGGGAGGTCTAAACTAGGAAATTGTAGTGCAAACCAAGGCTTTATATGCTGCGAGCTAGCATGCATGAACCAAGATTAGAACAGCTAGAATGAGAGAAAATTATAGAGGCTATATGTATGAAATTGGGAGAAGTGCATAGCCTGTCAAAATAGGATCAAAGAAGAGAAACATGCATACAGAAATGTGGAAGACACATGGCCTGCATATGTGAAAGAATTAACAAACAGAAAAGGAAAAAAGGATATGCCATTGGTATGGAGGTAGCCAGTGAAGCCAGTGGCAGAGAAATGAAATAAAGTCCAAGAGACATAATAGGACATGCAGGATAAGCAGACCTAGGACAGATGGTAGTACATGGATGGATACCAGACAAAAGAGAAGTAAAAAAGAAAGAAGAAATTATAACAGTGAGACATTGACAGTTGAGTGTATGCAGATGGTGTTGGGTAGGTGAAGAGTAACAGTATTTCATAAAACCTGTGTGATTTTGTAGGGTCCAATCTACTTTTTAATCAACTTTTTCACCATATAAGATAGTTTGAGGTGGGTAGTTGATAACCACACTTTATCACCAGTAGAATATAATATAGGGTATCTAAGTGCCAGGTATCTGCCTGCTTCTTCATCTCCTCCTAGAAACCCTTTAATGCATGCTCTATCTGTGCATGGGATTTCTTCAGCTCTTTTCCAAATCTTCAGTTATAGTTTCTTTGAATCCTCTACATGGGAAATAGTTTTGTGTGATGGCAAAGGGAGTAGATCTGGTTACTGTAGACAATGAATTATTATTATGCTGGAATTAAGCTATTTTGATCCAGTTTGACCACACCTTTTGTGTTATAATATGAATATTTTTAAACTTTTTCAGACTTATACTTTTCTTTTTTTCAGTCACATTATCTGTGCACATGACCATGGTAGCCATCACATAACTAGGTCTAGAACTAATAACATTATACCTCATGGTAACCACACCTCTTTAATTTCTGCTCTTTTCACACAGCTCCATTTAATCTCTGTTATCTGTTTCTCACTGTCACTTCTTTCATCAATCTATTTATGGTATTTCCTCTTACATATAGTATGGTCTATGTATGCATCTGTACAGTATACAAAATAGACACTTTGTGACTGGAATCCCCAGTCTAATCCACTTGGTTACCTCTTATAGTTATTGCCTTGGTCATCTGGCCATTATAGATTGAGTTAGCTAGAGAAGACCCTCCCTCTTCTTCATAGTTGAGTCAGGATTTGTGTAGCCTGCAAGATCAGTTCTAAGCCTTGTGAAGTGGTTTTGTCATTCACAATAAGATCATAACATCTTGCTTCTTCCCAACACAAGTATAAAGATATTGTTCTAGATCTCTGTTAATGCACTTGGTTTGTTTGTCAGTTTGGGAATGGTAGGCAATGGACAGCTTCTGAGAAATCCCCAGTAAGATACAGAGCTGTGAAGTGAAGTCCAAGACAAATTGAGGATCTTTATTGGAAACTATCATAGAGGAAAGTCCATGAATATACTAAACATTGTCCTAAAATAGAATGGCTAAGTCCTTAGATGAAATAGTTTTACAACAAGGTACAAAGATTACTTCCTTGGAGAAATAATCTACAATGACACCAATGGCATCAAAAGAATAGGATGCCAGGAAACCAGTTATAAAATCTACTAATAAGTTTGTCCAGGATTTAGTAGATATAGGTAATGGAATAAGTTTGCCTGCCAGTGCTTTAAATAAATCCTTTATGAGGACACACAGTTGACAGTAATTGATATAATTTTTAATGTAAGAAGTGATACCAGGCCATGTGAAGTGCTGAGTGATCAAATTAATGGTTTGGCCTTGTCCATAATGTCCAGAGATAAAAGAGTTATGACATAAGTCCAAAAGTTCAAGACATAATGATTCTGGTACAAAGACTTTGTTTTTGTCATTTTTATAGACAGTGTCAGAAAAGGAAAACCTGTTTACTTCTTTTAACTTTTTTGATTCTATTGGTAAAATTTCATAAAAGGGTGAAGAAAGTGAAACATTATTGATATGTAAATTATCTGGAAGTACTATAATATTGATTTTATGATTAGGTGTGGCATCAGCCCTTCTATTAGAACTCCCAGGCTTGTTATTAATAGAGAATTTATATTCTTGCAATATCACACGTCAACAGGCTCTTGTGAGTGCCTTTGTCTAAGATTCATTATTCACTCTATCAGTCAACAATCTACTGCCAAGTAATCACTATTGCTGGAAGTTATGCCTTAGTGTGACAAAAGAACTAGCTTGTCATAAACACTTCTGCTACTATATAGTAAGCCTCTAGCTGCCCAGCATTTCTGGATGAATCTCTGGATGATCTTCTAGATTAATCTGCTCTATATTTGGAGTAGCTCAAGATGACTTTCCCAAGCTATAGGAGCCTGAGCCACAGCAGCAACAAGTCAAGTGGCATGAAGCCAAGCAGGTTCTAGTAGAATCACAGATCCAGGAAAAAAAAGAAGAAGAAGAAGGAGTAGACTTTACTAGAAAAGAAATACTTGTCATCTTTCAATGAAGACTTGCCTCTCCACAATCTGTTCTTGCCAATCCCATACCACAAATTGGCTTTCCAGTTAATGTAGTTATATCAGACAGAACCTCCAGAACTTCTGAGTTAAGAGCTGGTGTTCCTGAAGACTTCTCAGGAGAGTCCTATAACATATCCAGATGGATTCATTCCATGTGTGCCTATCTAAAGATAAATGCCAGCATTTACACTGATGAAGCCAAAGCCCTTGCCCTTCTTAACAAGATGAGTAGAGGATGAGGTAGAAACTTTTGTGAAAAATGATACATAAAGATTCAGAATGACACCATCTCTGCCAAAAACAAAGACCATGAGACAATCATTGTTGATCTTGTTAAAGCCTTTTACACCTATAACTTAGCTGCCAAAGTGAGAGTAGAGTTGGGAAACCTTAAGCAGAACTTGAAGAATAAAAAGGATGGCTTTGAGAAGTACATCTTTGAATTTTAACTATTTGCTGCCAAGACTGTTATAATATGAACATTTTCAAACTTTTTGAATTTAAACTTTCGCATCCTTTATCATGTGACCTGTGCACATGATTGTGAGAAACCTCACATGATCTGATCTAGACCTAGTTAAATGACATACCTCATGGTTTTAATCTTTGTCTTGCTTCTATTCTTCATCAACTTCCACATTTATTTCCATCCTGTTATTCACATGTAGACTCCTTCCATCTATCCATATGTAGTAATATCTCTCACACATAGCATGATCTGTGTGCACTCCTGTAACATATAAAGGTAGATATTTTGTAACTGGACTCTTCAATCTAATCCACCTTGTTTATCTCATATAGTCATTGCCTTGGCCTCTTGGTCATTGTAGATTGAGCTGTTTGGAGAAGACTCATCTACCCTCATCCTTGAGCCAGTAGTCATATACACTGCAAAGCATCACCTGAGCCTTGTGGTTTGAGTTGTTATTCACAATAGTTCATAACAAAGACTAGATTCAAAGACAACATAGCACTAATTGAGTGGTTCATTCAAGGAATGGATTTGAGGCTCTCTGAACAAGTTCTCTCCATGAAAGTCATTTCCACCACCCTCTAGTCTTGGATTGCTAAAGCTACCCAGTTTCATATGAACTTCTAGCACATTCTTGATTTTCAGGATAAAAGGACCTTTTTCCTCTATTTCCAGTCCCAGTTGCACTCTAGGAAGGATCCTAATACTATGAATGTGGACATTGTTTGCCTCATTTTTATTGAAAGAGCTAGGCACCTCAAAGAAAATTGGTGCTTTACTTGTCACAAGGTTGGATCTTGCACCACTAATTATTCTAACTGCTCCAAGTCTTCCACCTTGACTTCAACTTCTATCCAACCTAAGAAACCTGCTATGCAAGCCTATGTCATAGTAAAGTTTGAAATCAACACCTATGTTGAATAGTTAAAGAAAAAGAAGATCTTCCAGGAGGAAGTATTAAAAGTACTTAAGATGTGCTTTGAGAATGCAAAAAAAGATACCACCCCTGATGCTGTCACTGAAGAAGAAATGGTGGCCACTGCCAAGATCGAAAAGATAGAGGATTTTAAAGTGGAGGAAAGTAATAACATCTTCTTCTCCCTATACAGTTGCTTCTGTATTTATATATAGCAGAAAGTACTGCTTTGGAAATCTGCATTCCCATATCCATTTTTCTGAAGGATGAAGCACAAATTGAAGATATCTTTGCTCTTCTAGACAGTGGAGCTACTAGAAGCTTTATTGACAAAGATTTTGTAAAGAAAAGAAAATTCTCCATAAAGAAACTTGCTAAACTACTCACTGTTCAAAATGTGGATGGATTACCCAACACTGGAGGAGTTCTTCACCACCAAGTAATTCTCTTTATTTATATTGGAGAGGTTGAGTTAAAACAGAATTTCTTTGTTATAAACTGCAGAAAAGAAAACATGACCCTAGATCTTCCTTGGTTATGAAAGGTAAATTCCTGGATCAATTAAACCACAGGACAGATAGAAACCCTAGATTTTCTTCAAAAGTTATGACATGACTTCCCTAATGCCATTGCTCAAAGATACCTCATTTGGTATCTTGATCTAAATTCCAATTGAAAAACTACTTGCCTATGGGGAAAGAGGATGGTTTTATAAGGAGCCCAATGGGCCAATAAGACCACTATTGCCACTGAAATTACCCAGCAGGAGGAAAAAAAAAATCCACCCTTTTACCAGCCTACAAAGATTTTCAGGACATTTTTGACAAAAATACCACTACTCTTCCTTTCTTGCGGTCTTTCAACCATGCCATCAATCTCAATAAGGATTTCCTCCCTAAAGTAGCAAGGCCTATTCTCTCAACCCAAAGGAACAAGAGGCATGCAAGTTTTTCATCAACAAACATCTAGCATTGGAAAAGATCATTCCCTCCAAGCTTTTCCATTCTTTTTCATTCCAAAGAAGAATGGATCACTTTATCCTTGTCAGAACTATCAATATGTGAACTCCTTGACTGTCAGGAATGCATATCTTCTTTCCCTCATTTCTGACCTGATGAATCATCTCAAAGGATCCAATATCTTCACTAAGATAGACATCTGATGGGGGTATAACAACATCCTGATCAAACCTGAGGATTGTTGGAAGGTAGCCTTCATTACTCCTTTTGAATTGTTTGAACCCACTGTGATGTTTTTTGGACTTTGCAACTCTCCCTCTACTTTTCAGGCACTCATGGATCATATTTTTGCTGATTTGGTTACAGAAGGATGGTTGGTAATCCACATGGACAACATTCTTATTCATTCCAGTTTCCCTACTCTCCACCAAGAAAAAACAAAAAGGGTACTGAAATAACTATGCAAGCATCAGCTGTTCCTAAAGCTGGAGAAATATTTCTTTGTGTTATAATTTTCTCATTTTTTCACCTCTAGCATAACACTTCAACCTAGAGGAGGTTGAATACTTAGGAATGATTGTTAAAGAAAAACAGGTTAAAATGGATTTCACTAAACTGAAGGCAATTGAGGATTGGAAATCCCCTTCCTCAGTAAAGAGAATGCAATCTTTTATTGGTTTCTACAACTTTTATCAAAGATTCATCCCAAATTTTTCCTCCATCACCCACCCTCTATATGATCTAACTGAGAAAATGGTCTATTGGAAATGGAGCCCTGCACAAAATGACACTTTTGCCTTCATCAAAGATATCTTTATCCATCAACCTGTCCTCCTAATACTAGATGTTCAGAAGCTCTTTTTTGTTATGACTAATGCCTCCCTCACTGCCACCAGAGCAGTCCTTATGCAAAAGGATGAGAATAGTGATCTCCACCCTTGCACTTTTCTTTCCAAAACTCTCTCCCACTAAATACAACTATGATATTTACAACTAGAAGTTACTCATGTATTAGAGAAGTGGTGTCATTATCTCCAAGAAACCTTCCTCCCAATCACTGTTATGACTGATCACAAGAATCTCACATATTTTAAACAACTGCATAAATTATCCTGCTGCCAGGCTCACTGGATGTTATTCCTACAAGATTTTGACATCTTGTATCATAATCTACTGGGATCACAGATGGGCCCTGTAGATGTCCTATGGTGACATGATAACATGAATACTATCAATGACAACCAGGAAGTAATGCTCCTTCCTAATTCTCTTTTTGTTAATGTCATTGACTCTGCCATTCTTGACAAAATTGCTTGCTCCTCCTCCTCTGATTCCCTCAATGCTTTTGCCCTTAATGCCTTTTATGATGAAAAGTTGCTGTTTCCTCATGCCACCACCACCAACTGGTTTTTTGACAAATTTCATCTCTTTTTCAAAGGATAGCCCTATATTTCTCCACTTCAGTGATCTGACATTGTTTGCTTCCTGCATGAGAATGCAGCATATGGCCATAGTGGCATTTTCCATATCCAAAATCTGCTTCAACATGATTTTTGATGGCCTAATTTGAATACCTTTGTCTACAATTTTGTCCATGGATGCACCACTTTCCAGGTGAACAAGATTAATACTAACCCTCCACATCCCCCATTACCCCATTGGCTGGTGCCCTTCACTCCTTCCAACAGGTCTTGGTCAACCTCATTACCAACCTATCTCTTTTCTGAGGTTTTGATTCTGTTATGATTGTGGTTTACCATGGCCTTATAAAGGGGTGATTTTCTGCCCATGTCTTAAAACCATCAATATGGAAGATATAGCACAATGTTTCTTTAAACATGTCTTCCACCATTATGGACTACACAACCAAATCTGTTATAACATTATTCTAATCCTTCCCCTTTATCTATAAATCCCTTTCTTTTATCTTATCTCAGTCCAGATCATCTAATACCCTTGGCCATATGCCTCACCCTTTCCTCATTCCACTCTAGACCCTGACATCATTATCCTTTACCCTATTAGTCATCATGACATTATAATCCCCTGTCCTAGCTATTATTAGGAATTACCTCATAAGTCTAGGCTTTTAACCCTGTACTCTTAGTACTATTTAATACAGCCTAAGACACTAGAGTCATTAGTTCAATTCTAGTCGTCTTTGAGACCTCTCTGCAAATATCTTCCTAGTTCGACACTTCTAGCCTCAACTCCCTCTCTTCATTTGCTAGTATTCATTTATTGGTTCATCCTATTGTCAGGTTGCAAACCCTGATGCAAACTAAGCAAGAGATTTTTAATCCCACCTTACATCTGGACTTATCACCATGAGCTTCTCTTCTCTCTTCTTCATTGTTTCTCACACACCTTTTTCTTTTAGTCTTCCTTTGGTCTAGGCTTAGTTCATAACAAAATCATCTCTAATCATTGACCACAATTTGCCTCTGCATTCTCTAGAGAGCTCACTAGACTGCTCAAATATAACCTAGTCTTATTCTCCACCTATTACCTCCAAACTGATGGTGAAACTGGATGAGTAAACCAAGAACTAGAAATCTATCTCTGCATTTTCTGCAAAGAAATGCCAAAACAGTAGGTAGACTCCCTTCCTATAGCAGAGTTTTTGCATAACTTCCTTCCTCACTCATTCACTGAACAAACTCCCTTCTTCTTACTCCTAGAATATAAATCCTGTTTCTACCTGCCAATTGGCAAAACCTTCCTTTCCACTCTAGAACAATGCCTCACCCACTTAAATAACGCCCATTTAGAAGCAATCATCTTCCATGAGAAATCCCAACAACTCATAAAGAAATGCACCCACTCTAAGTTCAAACACTGGAAAGTAGGAGATAAAATGTGGCTAGAAAGAAGTAATCTCCACCTCTATTACCCCTCTAAGAAGCTTGTGCCTAAATACAAAGGCCTGTTTGAGATATTACAAGTTGTCTCCCCTGTGGCATATCAATTATGCCTTTCTAGTACTAGAAAATACACGACATCTTCTACACTTCTCTATTATCCACCTATTACAAGACCTATGAACATGAACATAATTTCACCAATCCTCCCCTGATATCATTGAAGGAGATAAAAATTATGAAATAGATAAGATTCTTTCCCACAAAGGCTTGCTTGGATATCAGCAATACTTAGTATCCTAAAAAGAATATTTTTTGGCCAAAAATACATGGGACCTGGAGGGAAATCCTAAAATGCTTGCCCACTCCTCATTGCCTACAAACTACATTGACCAAAAGCCTTTCCACCACAATAACCACTCATGGATCCTATCATCACAGTATTCATTGTCACCATTCTTATGTACTCTCATCCTAGCGTTCCTATGCCATATTCAATTCTTTCTTGAATTCTCTATTAGTCTATTCTTCCTTCATCTTGTGTGAGATGATTCTTGAGACACACACTTCTTCTCAGCCAATCCTTCCTCACCCCCTACTCCTGCTTTTTGGGCTCCTAGCACTTCTTCCACTCCTTGAAAATAGTCCACCAAGCCATGAAACACAGATCCTGCTTCCTGAGACCCTCTTGCCAATACTCTAGATACATTCATCACTCCCTCTGGTCCAGACCTAGCTTTTCCAAAATAGCTGGATTTTCCTATCGCTCATTCTAATTCAGCCCTTGTCCAATACCCTGGAGCCACAAATCTACCAAACAGAGATATCACCAAGTTTGATGTGGCAATCGCTGAGTGACTCCATCTTCTTTCCAGTTATACTATAAAACACAATCATTTTCCTTCCTTCCTTCTTTTCTCTTTATGAATCATTCCCATTTCTTTTACCTATCATGTCTATCCCTCTTTCTATTCCTGCTTTACTTCTTTTCCTTTCACCTGTACAATATTGGATCCTTTTTGCTGCTCTGTTGAATTCTTCAGAGGTCATGCCTAAGTGAGTACCCTAGTTATTCCAATGAATGTGCAGCCTTGATATGACACTATCTCACTCTCTCCTCTCTATGCTACTTCCATCAAAACATTTTCCCTATGGCTCTTTATGACCTAATTCTATTTACTGCCATCATTTAAGATGTAGAGGAGCTTTGTACTAGGACTCTAGATCTTTTAAACTGGGCAGGATTTATCCAGATTGTCCTTAGGATGCCCTCCTCCCAATATCAATCTGTACTTCACATCCTCACTTACTATATTCAAGCAAAACAGGCATTTCTTGCTGGGAACTTCTTCTCTAATGGAAGTGACAACACCTATGTTGCTGATGACAAATGAAGTGATACTTCTTTCATGGAACCAACCACCCCAGACTCTCCTTGCTACATACAACTCCTCTCCACTCCATAATTCATCTTTTTTATCCTGCACTAGTCCAATCTCTTTTGGCCACCCTACCTGCCTTACCTATAATGAGCATGGTCATCTTTATCACCATTGTTCCAGATACCAATGCCTCTATTTTCACATTGTGGCACCTGGACATTTACAATGGACCTGTGAAGCAAGACTCTGTTACCACTGTCTCTAGCTGGGATATTATCCTTATGTCTGTTTAAACTAAGGTGACACCTTGGGAGAATAGGGAAGTGATGGCACTTCTGTCTTGCATTGGGGGTAATGTTACAGTTCTTACTACATGCTATAAGCTACCAGTTAGTGCTTCTACTTTTTTCTTACTTTACTTCACCTTTGTACATTATTCATGACTGATCTTTTTCCTTTGTAACTAACAATTGTAACAGATGGCCTCTTCTCTTCTAGAATGGCTTTTTACTATAGAATTCTTGTATCCCCAACCCTTCACCCTATATACAGTGACTCCAAAAACTATTTCAATGTTTAATCCTAAACTAGTGTGTGAAGTGCCCTGCTAACACCCATGGGAATCTCAGCTAGCTTTGGTGAGACCAAACAAAGTACAAACCCCTGGCTACATTTCAGTTCCTTGGTCACATAATTTAACTCAGGGGTGGTAAAGATATGGCCATTTTAAAATAGCTATACCATTGGAACACTTTTTGAACTTTGGATTTGTAATATAGAATTACCATGATATAATAGGTTATTTGTCTTTGTTTGGTGCTACAAACAAAGATATATATATAAGCATCATATTTAAATTTAAAAACATTTCCATAGCTCTTTACTCTTTACCACCACCATCATGCAATCTCTCTCTGCTACCCAAGAAAATACCATCCTCTTTCAGCTTGATGCTGGTTATTCCCTTTGCTCCATTGCATCTAGCACTGATGTAGATATTGCTACTATATCCAGAATTCATTCCAAGAAGTGCTCTGACCTTCAAAAGTCTATTGAAGGTCACCCATCCAAGCTTTTCTCTGCCAATATTCACCATGCTATTCATCTTATCATCTCTTAGAAGGCAGGAAATGCTGTCCAGGTGATCAAAACACTCTTCAATATCATCAACCAGCCTCTCCATCCTAACACCATTTGCTATCACTTGAAAAAGTCTGGGATAAAAGCTGTAGTCAAGTCCAAACACCCTCTACTCTCTGCTAGGCATTATAAAACTCACTTGAATTTTGCTATTGCCTACAAGGATTAAACTATAGAGGACTGGAAGAGGGTTATATGGTCTGATGAAACCAAAATCAATCACCTAGGGTCAGATGGACACAAATGGGCATGGAAAAAGTCTGGTAAGGGGCTAAGTGATAGGCTAGTCCAAGAAACAATCAAATTTGGAGGAGGTTTTGTGATGGTATGGGAATGTATAACTTGGTAGAGAGTTGGCTATGCTGCTAAGATTGATGGTAGGATGAATGGTGATCTTTACCTTCAGATTTTGAAGAATAAACTACTAAACTCTCTGCAGTTTTATAATCTTAATCCTCCTGACATCATTTTTCAGCAAAACAATGACCCTAAGCATATTTGCAGAAAGATAAAAAAAGTGGCTGGAAGAGCAGGAATTTAAGACTATAATATGGCCTGCATAGTTTTCTAATTTAAATCCCATTGAACATACCTGGGGTTACCTCAAGAGAAGGCTGGCAGAGTATGAAAACCCCTCTAATGGAATTTTGGAATTGTGGAAGAGAATTCAGGAAGTCTGGAAAAGGATACCAGTGTCAAAAGTTGATTGAAAGCATGCCAAGAAGGGTTCAGGCTGTAATCAATGCTAAAGGAGGATACATATATGTTACAACTACTTGGAGTACAAGTAATCATTAGGGCCTTCAAAGACAAGGAAGTTGTTTAGGGAACGACAACACAGACTTCTAACATAGAGATTCCTCTGACAGTAGATGATGAGGGGATTCCTTGTTGGTATCAACAAGTAGGAGGCAAGTTGACTAAGTATTGGCTCAGGGGTTTCCTAGCCATGGGAACACAAGGGTTGAGAGAAGATGAGATTAAGCAACTGAATTGCTAGTGGCGATGAGATACAAAGTAACTTGAAGGAGGTCTAAACTAGCAATCATAATGGTAATCGAGTCATTTAAGTATGTATTCCAATTGCACACAGACTGTAGCCGAAGTGAAGAGAATTATTAAAGAAGTAAGAAGCTATGTATTATGGAAATAGGAAAACACATAGTGAAATGAAAGAAAGACTAGAAGGAAAGAACATGCATATGAAAGTATGTGCTATGACTTATCGCTGAAACGTCTAGTCAATTCACAAGGCTCGGACGATACTTGCAGGATACACTATTCCTGGCTCAAAGAGATGAGGGTATGGGGGTCTTCTTTGCTCAACACAGTCTACAATGGCCAGAAGACCAAGGCAATGACTATCGTGGTGAACAAAATGGATTAGACTGGGGATACCAGTTGCAAAGTACTACTCTTATATACTGTACAGGCGCGCGCACAGACCATGCTATGTGTGGGAAGAATTACCATAAATAGACTAAGTGGTTCCACGGTTGTGAGAGAGAGATAACAGAAATGAAAGGAGCTG
>JBBPQZ010000675.1:421-12894 GCA_038092795.1 Boletus rubissimus | reverse complement strand
GATAAACTACCATAAATAGACTAAGTGTTCTCACGAGTGTGAGAAAGGAAGTAACGGGGATCAAGGGGGCTGTGAGAGAAGAGCGGAAATTAAAGGGGCGTGGTCACCTCGTGTTATGACGTCATTGGTTCTAGGCCTGGTCATGTGAGGGTTACCACGGTCACGTGCACAGATCACGTGACTGGAAAAGAAAAGAGTACAAGTCGAAAAGTTTGAAAATGTTCGTATATTATAACAGATGACAGAGATTTCCAATTGTTGATGGCTTTGAGTTTAGTGGGGTCCATTTTGATCTAGCCAGCATGAACTATCATACTGAGGTACTCAACTTCCTTGGTGTTGAAGGTATATTTCTCAAACTTGAGATAGAGTTTGTGTTCGTGGAGGTATTCAAGAATATAGCAAGTATGTTTAAGATGGAAAGTGGTGTTACTAGAGTAGATGAGGATGTTATCCATATGATTGATGAGCCATTCCTCAGCTATAAGGTCAATGAAGATATAATCTATCATAAACTAGAATATGGAGGGCAAATTGCATAGCCCAAAAAAACATAACCATAGATTTGAACAACCTAAAGGAAGTAATGAATGCTGCCTTTTAGTGGTCTTTTGGCTTGATCAGGATGTTGTTGTATCTCCACCAAATATCCATTTTGGTAAAGATGGTTGAGCCTTTTAGGTGGTCTATGAGATTGGTAATCAAGAGAAGTGGGTACATGTTCTCTACAGTAAATAAGTTGATATGGTGGTAGTTCTGGCAGGGATAAAAAAGAAGGGTAATGTGTCATATCCTGGAAATTGCATTAGTTCAACTCCAACACCTCCAACACCTCCAGCATTCTACTTGCCAACTCTGGCCCTCTTTTGTATATATCATAACTCTGGAACTCCAGAGTTCTCTCCTCTATTCCTCCCTCTGTTTTTATCTATCCTCTCTAGTATATTTCCAATACTCATGTACCTCTGTCTTCCCTACATCTTGTATCTCTATCTTCCCTGATTCCTGTACATACCTGATGTCTCTTTGTTATTGTCTCTATGTTGATACTCACCCCTGAAAATACTCATACCCTAGAAAATACTTGGAATCCTGGACTTTAGCCCACTGACTCCTGTTTTCCCTCCATATATATAGTCTTTTGATTATCATGTAATACTTAGCTTGAATATTGACTTGAGCATACTCCCAGCCCTTCATGATCTCCTTCCAATTACTGTCAAGTCTTGATGACTCTTCTCTGACCAACTTTGACCCCTCTGAAATACAGGACCCAAACTATAGCAAGGGTACAGCACATAAGCTGAAGCCAATGTTCTACCACCTCCGAAAATCTCCAGATCTCTAGACTTCCAGACTTCATTCTAGGAGTTGTATGGTCTCTAACATAATGCTTGTAGAGATTTCAAGGGTATAATTTTGCTGGAGGTGAGATGTTCATCTACAAATTCCTTGCATGCTTCCTGTTCCTTAGGGTTTAGGAAATACACTTTAGCTACAGTGACCTCAAAAATCCTTTCCATGCTAAATCTAATAGTAGTGTGCTTTGTACACTATCAAACACTGTGGGAATCTTGCTTGGCTTTGGTAGAGTTATAAATAGTACATACTCTTGGCTACAAGACCACTCCCTAAGTTATGTGATTTGGTTCACAGGCTATGAAAATATGGTCAATTCAAAACAGTAATACCATAGAAAAGACTTTTGAGCTTTTCAATGAAAAAGGACATTTGAACATTATTAGTACTTAGTATAGCCTCCTTTTGCTTTAAGCACTGCATGAACCATCCTAGGCATGCTTTCAATCAATTTCTGACACTCCTCAACTAGTATCTTATTCTATTCCACTTGAATTCTTTCATACAATTTATAAATTCCACTAGGGGGATTTTCATACTGTGCAAGCCTTCTCTTGAGACAACCCCAGAGATATTTAATAGGGTTGAGGTCTGGGAATTGTGCAGGCCATACCATAGTATTGAATTCTTGCCCCTCTAGCCAATTCTTGACCACTTTGCAAGTGTGCTTGGGATCATTGTCTTGCTGAAAGATGATGTTAGGAGGATTGAGACCATAATACTCCAGGGTTTCTTGGAGCTCATCATTCAAAATTTAATGGTAAAGGTTCCCATCCATCCTACCATCAATCTTGGTAGCATAATTAACTCTCTCCCAAGTCATACAGCTCCACATCATGAGAAAACCTTCTCCAAACTTGAGGGTTCCTTACACTAGCCTATCACTAAAGCCCTTACCTGCTCTTTTCCATGCCCATTTGTGTCCATCTAATCCTAGGTGATTGATTTTGGTCTCATTAGACCACACTACTTTCTTTCAGTCCACTATAGTCCAGTCCTTATGAGCATAGGCAAAATCCAAACAAGCTTTGTAATGCCTAGTAGAAAGAATAGGGTGTTTGGATTTGACTATAGCTTTCATACCAGCTTTCTTCAAGTGAAAGCAGATAGTACTGGTAGAAAGAGGTTGGTTGATGATATCAGTAGGTGACCTGGTCACTTGGACAGCATTTTCAGCCTTTCCAGAGATAATAAGATGTTGGGCATGACAAATATTAGCAAGGAAAAGCTTGAAAGGACAACCTCCAATACCTTTGAAAAGGCCAGGATGCTCTTTGGAACAAAGTTTGGATATGGCAGAAGGGCTGACATCAGTTTGCTTGGCAATGGCTTTACTGGAATGGCCAGAATCAAGCAAAGAAAGGATGGTTTTTTGCTAAGTAATAGAAAGGGATCTGACTATGATGGTGGTTGAGAATCAAGAAGTGTGGAAACTTTTTTGAACTCAGAGATACTTTATATATATATATCTTTGTTTGTACTACAAACAATGGCAATTATACTACAATATGATTGAAATCTTTTCCATGGTATTACTGTTTTGAATTGACTGTATCATCATAGCTTGTGAATCAAATCACATGACCTAGAAGGTGATCTTGTAGCCAAGAGTATGTACTATTTATAACTCCACCAAAGCTAAGCGAGATTCCCATAGTGTTTGGCAGTGTGCAAAGCTTACTGCTATTAGGTTTAGTATAGAAAGAGTTTTTGAGGTTACTATATCTTTGAAATGAAGTCTTTGTTGAGATCAATGGCATGGTCAAAAAAATGGAAAGGAGAAAGAGAGTTGATATTTTTCTGCTTGAAAATGTTGGCAAAGTCTTTATATGAGATAGAAAGTTTGATCTTCTTCTTTTAGCTTCTTGAATTATTTCAGTAGCAATGGTTGTTTTTCAAGTATGGTTCTTATTGTATTGTTATTCTAGTTAGCATTGGATCTTTTCATTCAGATCTAGGTTGAGGTAGTAAATGAGATATCATTGGAAATAGGAATGGAGGAATTTACTTGTGATTTCTTCAAAGGTATGGTTTCAATGGTACCAGCAACCCAGTTGATGAGTGGATTGGCTTTGTAAAGCCAGGGAAGCTCTAGAATCATAGTTTCCTTGCCTATGTTCATGAT
Source organism: Boletus rubissimus (assembly GCA_038092795.1). NCBI lineage: Eukaryota > Fungi > Basidiomycota > Agaricomycetes > Boletales > Boletaceae > Lanmaoa > Lanmaoa rubissima. Next base: position 9,410 of record JBBPQZ010000675.1, on the reverse strand, counting down.
AGAAGTTCAAGGAAGTAAGTTCTTTTTCGAAAATTAAGAATGACTGTAACAGTGTCATATCCCGTAATTCCACGAGTCCACCTCCGACACCTCCGACACCTCCAGCGCACTACGTGCCAACTCCGGCCCCTTTTCATGTATATCGCAACTCCGGACCTCCGGAGTTACCTCTCTTTTCATTTATTCTGTAATACTTATTTCCAATACTCACGTACCTCCATCATCCCTGCATCTCATACCTCCGTCGTCCCTGCATCTCATACCTCCGTCATCCCTGCATTCTGTACCTCCGTCCTTCCTGACCTTTCATCTCCGTCTCCCCTTAGTTACCTGTCTCCCCTTTTCATTATCCCCTCGAAAATACTTGTACCTCCGAAAATACTCGGATCCCCAGACTTTAGTACTCCGTCTCCTGTTTTACCTCCATATATAAACCCCCATACCTAGCTTTGTACTACAGTTAGATTATCGACTCAGACTACCGACTTTTGACTTCTGGTTATAAACCCTCTGTTCACCTCCGATCCATATTGATCACCTCCGACTTTATTGTTCCCCTCTGAATCACCCCGAACCTCCGCTCCGAAATACAAGGACCCAATCAACAGCAAGGGCGCACCACATACGGTGAAGCCAACATCCTTATTCCCACCAAACTCCAAAGTTCCGGAGTTACACCTGGAAATCGTCGGCACGGTCTTAACAAACAGCATGATAGATTCATCCAAGATTATTCTGTGTTCTGTCCACATTCTGACCTCTGAGGGGTTTATTTAACTTGTGAGTGGGAATGATGAGGGAATCTACCCATTTCTTATCTATAGTAACCCCAAAAAGTATTACAATAACTAGCTTCAAACCATGTTTCACAATCATCTGTGGGAATTCCACTTTGCTTTGGTGAGACCAAACAAAGTACAAACCCTTGGCTACAAATTGGTCCCTATGTCATGTGATTTGGCTCAGGGGCTGCAAAGATATAATAGTTTTTGGACTTTTGCTATAAAATACTGAATCTCAACCATACAAGAGGTCATTTGCTATTATTTGGTGCTACAAACACAGATATATATATAAACATGATGTGTGAGTCTGAAAATATTCCCACACCTCTTTATTCTTTACCACTATCATCATACAATTTCTTTCTAGTATTCAGGAGAATACCATTCTCTCTTAGCTTGATTTTGGTCATTCCATTTGCTCTATTGCATCTAGCACTAGTCTCAGCACTGCCACTATATTCAGACTTTGTTCCAAGAAGTGTTCTAACCTCCAAAAGTCTGCTGGAAGTCATTCAGTCAAGCTTTCCCACTGTCATCTGTTCGTATGCTCTACTGACGGCCCTGTAATTGGACTTGAGGTCATTGATATCCCATTTTACTCTAGGATAATTCATTTGAACCCTTTTTTCATAGATGCAGTAATCAACCACCTTCTTGAGAAGCATAATAGAGTGATAGTCCTTGATGTTCGCCTTGTTTTGGAGGACCTCAAATGTTTGTAGGAAGAGATCACTCAGGTGTCCATTTTGTCTTAAGCCTTCTAATTTCTGGGGAGATTCATAGGAGACTATATTGATCCGGAAGTACTTCTTGATTTCCTTTTGGAGCTTTGACCAACTAGGCCAAGCAGAGTCTCTCTTGGTGCCCATGATAACATCTTGGACATTCTTTACCTCGGTGTCCTCATCATCGAGATATTTCTCCAACGTAATTTGGGCGAATCCATCTGCCTTCTTTTCGAATCAGGAAAGAACCACAATGCATTGAAGTTTGTTGGACTTCCAAGTCTGTGCATCAACCCATAGCCGCAGTTTGACCCACCAAAGATGGAAGGTGGATCGATCGCCATCCCATTTCTCAGGATTGGCAATCTTTTTGGTGATGTTGAACTTTTCCTTGTCTACGTTTAGTATGGTGAGTCTTGCGATGAGATTGTCTAAGTTCACTGAGATTGACATATTCGATTATGGGTTTTAAATAATGGGTAGGGCGGAGATAAAATCAGAAATGTTCAACTCTGTAGTATTTGAAGGAGAATGAGTGGTATTTGGTTCTTTGTTTGTCATGGGAAGGCCAATAGACCTTGTGGATATGGGATCAGAATGGAATTTTGACTGTCTTCTTTCAGCTGCTTATTGTGCAGACTATTCCAACCACACTCTGGGCAACCTACAAACTTGCTGACATAAAAAGTATTTCTTTAATCGGGAGTAATATCTTCTTCTCCAAACACAAATCCTAAGGTGGCCACAACGACCTAAACTATTATCCAGAATGAGAAAGTGCATGGGGGAACCAGAAACGCCTGGCTACAGTGACGAAAATACTATCCACATTAGACATGACGTTACAAGTGTTCACATGAACCTGTCCACATTGGCATAGTGGGAGATAGACAGCTAGGCACTCAGCTGATGACAGGGGCTAGTGCTCTATGCCTGGTAGCAATATTATCCATATTTAGATGGCGGATAACTGTATAAAATAGCGTGGGATGAGTGCTAGTCTCGCTACTGTTAAGTAGCAGTAACTTTTATTTCCCTGGCTCTGGGATCCAAGTGTTGTGTATAGCAGTCTAATCCAAGTGTTATGAATCTATCGCGAATAACAAGTCACAAGGCTCAGTGCTACTTTGCAAGCTACATGTATCCTGGCTCAACAAGAATGAAGAGGGGGATCTTCTCTGTTCAACTCAGTCTACAAGGGCCAAATGACCCAGGCAATGACTATCAAGGTAAACAAGATGGATTAGACTTAGGGAGTCTAGTTGCAAAGTACTATCTTATATACTATACAGGCTTGTGCACAGGCAATGCTATGTGTGGGAGGGGTTATCATAAATAGACTGATGAAGTACATGGTTGTGAGAGAAAGAAGTAATGGAGATTAATAGGGCTGTGAGAAGAGCGGAAATTAAAGGAGCGTGGTTACCATGAGGTATAACATCATTAGCTCTAGGCCTGGTCATGTGTTGATTACCATGGTCATGTGCACAGATCACGTGACTGAGAGAAGAAAAGATGTAAGTCCAAAAAATGTTTGAAAATATTCATATTACAACAACAATGATTTCAAGCACATTTCTAGAAAGGTAAATGGATGGCTAGAGGAACAGGATTTTGACACCATGGTGTGGCCTGCACAGTCTCCTGACATAAACCCCATTGAACATTTCTGAGATTACCTCAAGAAAAGGCTGGCAAAGTATGAACACCCTCCTAATGAAATTCTTCAGTTATAGGAGAGAATTCAGGAGGTGTGGGAGGGAATACCAGTTGAGGAGTGTCAAACATTGATTGAAAGCATGCCAAGGAGGGTTTAGGCTGTGGTTAAAGCCAAAGGAGAATATAACAAGTACTAAAATATATCAAATATTGCTAGTATTACAAAAGTCCAAAAACTATTACAAGGGTATTCCTGTTCTAAAACTGTTATATCTTTGCAGCCCCTGAGCCAGATCACATGACCTAGGGACCAATTTGTAGTCAAGGGTTTGTACTTTGTTTGGTCTCACCAAAGTGGAGTGGAATTCCCACAGGTGATTGTGAAGCACAGTTTGGAGCTAGTTATTGTAATGCTTTTTGAAGTCACTATATAATAGACATGATGGTGCCACTATCAATGAGTGCCTCAGTCTAAAAAGTCCTAGTAGAATCAATTAAGATGTTGTCTTTCAACAGGAAGGATACAGGAACTTGTATTTTTGGTTGATTAAAGCCCATGGTAACAGCTTTGTTGACTGAAACATCAGAGTTTTTTGCAAAATTACCTCCAAAACAAGTCTGAAGCACTGCAAGGATACAATCAGCAGGAATACTGTAGTAGATGTGACCAGTAATATAATGAGAGACAGGGGAGAAAGAAAGAGAAGACATAGTGCAAACAGCAGTGGTGTAAAAAGGAGTTGGACAGGACAAGTGTGAAACAGAGGAACAGGAGGAGCAGAGATCACAGAGGCACTGGTGATTGGTGTGAAATGTGGTGGAATTGGCAATCTAGGTAACAAGGATAGAAGGAACAACTTTCTTCAAAAGAACAAGCTAGATGAGCTAAGAGTTGAGTTCCTGAATGAACCATTCAATAAGAAAAGCATCATCAGTGATGCCACACTTGGCAGAGAGAATTTGGAAGTTGGATACAAACTCCACAAAGCCATCACTCTTTCTTTGCAGGTTTTGATGAAGGGTGGTGAGGTCAGTTCAGGCCTACTCAGCAATGTAATAAGAGGAAAAGGACTTATTAGAGTATGTAATGGAGTTGTCATAGAGATGTGTAAATCATCCTTCAGAGAACATGGCACCATAGCCTATGCTTATTTTGTAAAGAAGCAATAAATACTTAGAGACCTCATCCTGGAGGTCAGAGCACATGGAGAAATATATGCATGGAGAGCAACCATTATGGGATATCAGCTGCTTTACTGGAGAATAACATCAAGAAAAGTGCATGGTTGTGTTTAAGGAGGAGAGACTGTTAATGATGGCAATAGAAGGAGATGTGGGAGCCTGCAGGATGCTGGAAACTGAAGTGAGCATGATGGGCTCAAATGGGAAGAGGACAGATAGCACATATAGGGACAGTGTAATGATTTTGCCAAAAGGCTAAGCCAATATAATCACACCAATGAGGAGGTATAGAACCCAACCCACTAGCTGAACTAAGACAAATAACCACTGGATAAAGATAAAGGAGAGAAGGAGAAGGATTATCCTTAATCACTCAGGCAAAAGCCAGAAGAATGACAAATGGATTAGACTGGGAAATCTAGTCTAATACAGCTACTTTATATACATAGTGAAGTGATGCACAGACTATGCTGTGCTGTGTACTAATAAAGAATATCTGTGGCAGGTGTCAGGCAAAGACAAATTGTATTGGTATAGTGAAATAAAGAATTACTAAGATAGTGCAAGGAAAATTATATCTTCTCACAATCAGGTACTTTGGGTCACATGATAGTTGAAGTGGTAAAGTACTGTAGTGTAAATATGGGCATTTGTAACACTACCCCCTCTTTAAGACTTGTATTCCAGATGAATTGTCCCAAAACACATATTTACAAGTCCCTTAGAAAAATAAAATAAAGAAGTAAATTTATCTGTTGAAATACCCCTAAGTTTCCAAGGCATGAAAGGGTTTTGAGCATGAAAATCAGCAATAGTGTTAGCTGAATGTGCCAAGTCACTAGCAGGTTCCTACATTTGATCTGTTTTATCATAATCCCTCTAATACACCAAATGTTTCAATCTATGATTTTTTATCTACAATAGAACAATATAATCCACCTCAAATTCCTCAACTCCTTTTTTGTCAACCTCAATGACATCTGAATGAGAGACACACTGTCCAAGGAGAGGTTCTTGATATGGTTTAATCTGTGAGATATTGACAGTCAAATGTATGCAAATGGAGTTAGGTAAGCAAAGAGTGACAGTGTTTTGTAAAACCCATGTGATTTCATAGAGCCCAATCCATTTTTAGGTCAACTTCTTTGCCATATATGGTAATTTGAGGTGGATAGTTGATAACCACACCCTATCACCAGTAGAATAATTTGGAGTATTTGAGCACCAGGTATTTCCTTGCTTCTGTATTTTCTTCTAGGAATCTTTCAATGCCTGCTCTACCTTTGCATGGGGTTTCTTCAGCTCTTTTCCAAAGTCCTTGGACATATTGTATTCTCTTCAAATCCCATATATGGAAAGTAATTTTGGGTGATAGTTAAAGGAATAGACCTTGTTATCATAGATAATCAGTTGTTGTGATGAAATTAAGCTATTTTGATCTAATCTGCCCACATTTTTTGCTTCTTCCTGATGTAAGCACAGAGATATTGTTCTAGATCTCAGTTAATATGCCCAGTTTGTCCATTGGTTTGGATATGCTAGGTGGTGGACAGCTTTTAAGAAATCCCTAGTAAGGTACAGAGCTGTGAAGTGAAGTTTGAGATGAACTGAGGTCCTCTATCTGAAACTATCATAGAGGGAAGTCTGTGAATATACCAAACATTGTCCCAGAATAGAATGGCTAAGTTATTAGAAGAAATAGTTTTACAACAGGATACAAAGAATTGTCCAGAAGTACCATAATATTGATATTATGGTTGAATGTTGCATCTCCATGATCAGGTTGATGGAAGAATACATTAGCTCTTCCATTAGAACTCCCAGGTTTGTAAATAATAGAGAAATTATATTTCTGCAGTATTACATGCCATCAGACTTGGCATTGAAATGAGTCTGTGAATGTTTCCAGACCTTGAAATTCTTGTGATCAGTCCATATTTCAGAGTGGGTATGCCCAATTAGGTAATTCTTTGAGAGTGTGGATCACTGCAAGTAATTCTTGATCATAAATAGGATAATCCTGCTCAGTAGAGTCAAAAGAATGAGAAATGAAGACACAGGATTTCCACAAACTATTATCATATTTTACTAATAAAATGCCACTCTGGCAATATCACTAGCATTGGTTTCTACCCTTATTTCCTTGTTCTGATCAGGATAGGCAAGTATAGAAGCCATGGTGAATTTACCCTTGAGGAACAGAAGTAGCCTGCTGTGCAGAACTCCATGTAAATGGCATATAAAGTGACAGTAGTAGTTGCAGAGCCTGAGGAAACTTTGAAGGCTCTTTAGCCAAGTAGGAATCAGCCAATCCATTACACCATCTACCTTTTTTTCCTGCATTTCCACCCTCTCTTTAGATACTTTCATACTGAAGAATTTTACCATCTTAGCAGAAAAGACATATTTCTTAGACTTGGCAAATAGATTGTTATTGTGAAGCCTTTGTAGAACCTTGTAAACTACCTTCTCATGTTCCACCCTAGGTTTCCCATTGGTGAACACAAGAAGATTATCTAAATAAATTACTAATACAATGTACATATCATTGAAGATGTCATTTATCATTTGCTGAAAGATAGGAGGTGAGTTGTTCATCCTGAAGTACATAACAGTGGGTTCATAGGATTCAAGTAAAGTAACAAATGCTACTTTTCATTCATCTCCTTCCTTAATTCATACATTGTTGTACTTCCATTTCAAATTCAAGGCAATAAATATGTCTGCATACTTTAGGTGATCAATCAGAGCTGGGATCAGAGGTAAGGAATAACTATTTTTATGGTTCCTTCATTTAGGTAACAATAGTCCATTATCAATTGTTTGTCACCAGTTTTCTTTGGAATAAAAAATATAGGGGCAATTTGAGGAGACTTTGATAAATGGATACAACCTTAAGGCAATTTCTTATTTAGGAAGTTGTGGACTTCATCCATTTCTTGGTCAGAAAGCAGAATAATCCTGTTCTTTTTAGGGACAAAATCTTCCTTGAGATCTATAGCATAATCCCAAGCTTTTCACTCTGGTAATCTCTTTGACTTATTCTTGGAGAATATATCTAGGTAATCATGATAGGCACTAGGTACCTTGTCTTTTACATCCTCCTCAATTATCCAAAGAGCAAGAGGGACTTGCTGAGGATTGGCATCTGATGACTATGTAGTAAATTACAATAAGGGGTGCATTATGTAAATGAAATGGTCTTCAGAACCCAGTCTACTTTGGAATTATTGTGGTAAAGCCAGTCATACCCAAATATCAAGTCATGGATTCCCAGAGTTTCCATGTATGCATCTATTCCCTTATAATGTCTATTGTATGAAACAATAACAGTTACATAATGAGTAACTTGCCCATGAGATAACAAGCAAGGAATCAGTTTATCAAGATGTTGAATTAGCTGTTGCTGATTAACACAATCCTTGTTGACAAAGGTTTGAACTGCCTCTGAGTCCAAAAGTACCTTAAGTGAAGCTTTGTGCCAACTAGCATTTATTTTAAACAGAACTTATATCAGAAGCAAGAGTTCCCTGCCCATTGATAGAGTTTCAGAGGTAGTATGTGTTTTTGGTATGAGGAAGGATTTATCAATATTGTTATCATTTTTCATTTGCCTTAAAAGGGAGTTAAGCATATTTTCTTTTAATTTCAATGCCATGCTCTGTTGAGTCATTCTTTCAGAATGAAAAACTATATTTCTCAAAATATTATCTAATGTATAAATAGACAATTCTGAATTATAGTTAAAAGAAATATTGTAGTCCGTAATACAAGTATTGGTGTCTGCTACAGTCATATCTGACAAAACTATATTAGATCCTTGCATATGATTATCTTCCAGAATCATATGCTCTGTGCTTTTTCCAACCTTACAGCTAGAGCCTTCTAGCAGGTCTCTATTTGGATCTTATCACGCCAATATGCCTTAGTTTCCTTGCCCATATAATCTTGCCAATGCAATATGTTGGCAATAACTGATGTTGGTGGAGGTTGAGGGACCTCTAGAAGTGGACATTCAAAATAGTGGAGGGTTGCTGTTATAATATGAATATTTTCAAAACATTTTCGGACTTACATTCTTTTTTTTCTCAGTTACATGATCTGTGCATGTGACCATGGTAACCATCACATGACCAGGCCTAGAGCTAATGATGTCATACCTCATGGTAACCACCCCCCTTTAATTTCCACTCTTTTCACACAGCCCCTTTTCATTTCCATTATCTTACTCTCATAACTGTGGCATCCATTAGTCTATTTATGGTAATCCCTTTCACGCATAGCATGGTCTGTGCATGAGCCTGTACAGTATATAAGGTAGATACTATACCACTGGTAACCCCAGTCTAATCCATCTTGTTTACCTCAATAGTCATTGCCTGGGTTATCTGGCCCTTATAGACTGAGTTGAATGGAGAAGACCCCTATACCCTCTTTTTGAGCCAGGACATGTATAGCCTGTGAAGTAGCACCGAGCCTTGTGAATTCTGTCGTTTGCGATAAGTTCATAACAGTTGCTGTGGTTTCAGGTGCTGATGTTGGCTGCACCACAAGTGACATGAAGGTACCTGAAAAAGGGTCTCATAATTGTTGGATGGAGGAAGAGGAGTGTGAAGGTCAGTGAGTAGGATTCATGGA
>JBBPQZ010000674.1:0-12899 GCA_038092795.1 Boletus rubissimus | reverse complement strand
TTTATCCCTAGCTTATAGTGTAACATCCGTGGGTAGGTAAGGCATAAGTCTGGGGAACTTTGTTTTAGTTCCATTGCATTTGCCTACAAAGAAAACATCAGATCACAGCTCGTTTCCTCTCAAACCCAAGCCTCATTCCTACTTCCTCATTTGTACAGTATTACATAGTATATTTCACATGCATCAGTTCTCATCCCTGATGACATCTCATACTCACTATTACTGCATGATCTAATGGATCATCCCGCGTATAGCCCCTTCCATTCATTTAGGATATTGTTTCATATACATCGGCAATCTCACAGATCCTCCTGATTGTATCTTCCATTTCCTCTGTTAATTTCTCTTATTATATTGGATCAATAGAAGCTCCAGGCGAAATCCCTTCTCAATTACCACTTACCCTAGATCACATCTCATACATACCACTCCGACATGCCCCTACCATGTACACAACTGTGTTCCCTCCACACGGTCACAATCCTAGGTTTCCCCTCTAGACCTAGTGACGTATTCTTGCCCTTACTGATGCCCTTAGCCCTAGGTAGTATAAGTAGAGGTTAGACACCACTTGTATTACTTAGTTTTGGAATTCTATATCCTCCTTCACTCTCAGGCTTAAACTTCTGTCCATTGTTCTTCCACTTCACTTCCCTCGCACATATCGGGTTGGGTTATCTTGTCTTTGGCCTGCATTCATTGTGGGTTAGAGGTAGGTCGTAACATGAACTCATGGATTTATGGAATATGACACTGTTTATCCTCCTTTTGACCAAGTTCAGATGGAACTGGATTCCATGGGCCTCTTTAAGATCTACCCAAATCACCCAACATTCAAGCCCAGTTCAGATATGAATCTGATTGACATACCAACACTTGTTCAACAAGCCATTCCTAGTTCAGGCCTCAAGAATATTATTCCTCCTTTGGATATTACTTGTCAAAACTTATTTTCAGCATTTAGTAGCCCTACTGCTGGCCTGCTTACCTGCTGGCATTTTTCAAATTCAACAGCAAAAATCAAGGAGAAGACTAATCAGCTCTGGAGATATTTACAAGATCCCTCATTCAATTCATCTGAAAAACTGGTATTCTTGCTTGACCATAAATGCAATCTCATCAGAAAGTACCTCCAGGATGACTCAAACCCTTTCCATGCACAACATGGCTGGATCTGCAGCTCATTCAATTTCCCCCTCATCAAAAAAGAGATCAAATATGCTTTAGAAACAGACCCAACTATTTCCCTTATTCAAATCAAAAATGACATTCACCATTCCATTACTGACATCATTAAATCTGTATTCACTGACAGTGTCTCCTTTATGTTTGACATAACACCTTTTGAGCAGCTCTGGACCACTGTGGACAGTGAAACGATTCCTTCCCGTTCCCCTAACTTAAACCCTAGTATTACCCTAGGAAGGGGGTAGCCTTCGCTATGTAACCCCAAGTTATGGTTCCCCATCTGACTTAGCCATGTCCGTTAGCCAACCCTTAGCTAACAGCTAACAGATTCCCACGTCCACACCCCGAATCGGTCACGCGACTTCATCGACCACCGATCCGCCCCTCCGATCTGGCCTATCAGATCTCATCCCGATCCTCATCTCGGATCTCCCCTTCTAGACGTTTGGCTTCCGTTTCGTTCTCACACGATCGCATCTGGATCTCAAGATCAGATCACCATCTCGATCATTATTTATTCACAGGTCCTTATCTATCCCCCTAGTTACTATCTTTCCCCTTGACGATCTATTTACGTTATCACTTGTATTTGTATTAGGTTTCAGGGCATGGGTTCAGGGTTACTATTTATAGAGATTACATAAGATGGTCTGTGCGCAATACTTACCAGTATATATAGAGCCGTAGATTACTTGTTGTAGCCTCACGTTTGGAATTCCCTTGTATAGTCTTCTTTGCTTTGAGGCTTAAGGCCACTGCATCGGTAAGGCTTAGGGCATTGGCCGTTAAGGACTTTAGGTTCTTTCAGACAGGCAAAATGTTCACATTTACTTAAAAGCATATATATTCCCTTGTATGCTTGATGCACACAAGGAAATCAATTCACTTCCCAGGGACCCAGGAGATCATTATGAGCAAGTCATTGTGCCTTTAATGCTTTGGTCTAATGCTACATAGCTCACTAATTTCAGTGATGCATCACTCTGACCAGTTTACCTGTTCTTTAAAAACCAATCCAAGTACACCCATAGGAAGCCAACTGCAGCAGCATGTCACCATGTTACATACATTCCCTCAGTAAGTTTTTGTTATTTGATGTACTATATAACACTGATAAATTGTCTAGTTATCCAACAACTTTCAAGATCTCTATATCAAAATATATAGAGAGACATCAACAGATGAACTCTACACCCATTTTAAGTGCAAACTCATGCATGTGATATGGAGGCTTCTCCTTGATGATGACTTTGTCAAGGCATACAAGAATGGTATATTAATCAAGTGCACTGACACTATCATTTGGTGCTTTTTCCTCTATTTTTTCAGCTATTCAGCCAATTATCCAGAAAAGTACATATCACAATTGATCTTCTACTATATGGATGGGCTAATTGTACAACAAATCTAATCTAGGGTGTTGTTATCATGTATCAAATTCCTTAGGCAATGTCTCTGTCTGTCATATCCTGTAAATTCACAAGTTCACCTCCAACACCTTCAATACCTCCAGCACACTGCATGCCAACTCTGGCCTTCTTTTATGTATATTGCAACTCCAGACCTCCAGAGTTATATCTCTCCTTTTCATCTATCTTGTAATGATTATTTCCAATACTCATGTACCTCCATCATCCCTGCATCTCATACTCCTGTCCTTTCTGTATTCTGTATCTCCATCCTCCCTGACCTTTCATCTCTATCTTCCCTTAGTTACCTGTTTCCCCTTTCATTATTCCCCCTTAAAAATACTTGTACCCCCAAAAATACTTGGATTCCTGGACTTTAGTACTCTGTCCTCTGTTTTACCTCCATATATAAACCCCTGTATCTAGCCTTGTACTTTAGCTAGATTATTGACTAAGATACCAACTTATTCCAACTATGATTATAGACCTTCTTGATCACCTCTAATCCTCTTGACCCCCTCTAACTTTATTGATTACCTCTAAACCACCTTTGAATCTCTGCTTCGAAATACAAGGATCCAATTAACAGCAAGGGCACACCACATATGGTGAAGCCAACATCCCTATTTTTACCAACTCTGGAGTTCCAAAGTTATACCTGAAGATCATCAATACAGTCTTAACACTATCCCTACTATCTTATCAAAAAGGCTGATGTCCCCCAGATGGGGAAATTGTCAGATATGCTAACAGGCAGAACACAGATCTGAATGAACAACAAGGTATACCAAACACTAATTAACAAAGCATGCTGACTGATCTTTAAGCATGGGAAGAAGGTAACGAGCAAGAAGGTCAGTAACCTTCTCAAAGAAAAGTCCTGGGTTCCAACCTGGGTAAGCAATATTTTGACACTAGTATTCTGTTGCTAGAGCTTACTTCTACTGTTAATAGAATGCATTTTCTGACCATCTCTCATCTGAGGATGCTCTATTTAATTTTTTTTTCCTTTTATTCATTGTCAACCTACTTCACAAATTTGAACTTGGAGTATGGAAGGCAATATTTATGCATTTGATGCATATCTTATACACTTATGGAGGGAATCCAATACAAAAACTGAATTAGAGGTAAGTCAATAGTCTATTTAGGGCAAGTTACTATATAATGAGCTTAATAGGTATCAAAATGTCACAATGTTCAGGCAAGGAACAATCCAAAGGTTCTACAAGAACACATTGGCGATGAAGCAACTGGCAGCAAGGGATTATGAGGATCTCCTTCAGGTAAGTGGTCATACCTTTTGTTCTCATCCACTCAAATTACACTGGTAGTGCACAATCCCCACTTTCAAGAAATTGCTACCCTCTTCTCATAACAAGGTCATCTTAGACCTCCTTTTCAACTTAGTGACCTGGCATGCTTTCAGCAAGCTTCAACTACATACAGATGATACACTTTCATTCTTTGATATTATAATCATGCATCTTAGTCATTTGGCATGTTACATGACTAGGTCTAAATTAGATTACAGATATTTCAAGCAACAATATGCATCACATATCAAACCATAGAATTGCCTCAAGAATCCACTTCTCATGCTCAAAGACATGCAGTGCTCATCACCAAGAACCCTCAGTATGCAACAAGACATGAAAACGCAACAACCTCTATGCTGAAGATCAAGAGACTTAACCTTTCCACTTACAAATATCACTCTTTGGCTGACTACCCAGACATGATTTAAAAGTTTGGGACCACAGACAGCTATTCTACCTAAATGGTATAATATTTTCTTTCCTCTTAATCCATGAGGAGAACTAATTCTAGAGCACAGGGCAAACTTGAGCATCAGCATATAAAATATTGCTTTAGCCACTCAGGGAGGAAGAAAAATACATGAAATGTCAACCTTGCCCACCAAGAGGCAATTGAATGGTTCATTACAAAGGTGAACAACATGAGAGATTTCCTCCTAGCTACAGAAGCTGCCTCTCAGCCAAAGCATCCCCCACATCTCCATATATCCCCTATAGACCATTTCCACATCACTGCATCTACATGGCAAAGCCATGACCTCTGAAAGATCCAATAGATCTTAACTACCAAAGCCCTATACCTTATTGATGCAGTGGCCTTAAGCCTCAAAGCAAAGAAGACAATCCAAGGGAATTCCAAACGTAAGGCTACAACAAGTAATCTATGGCTTTATATATATTGTAGAGTATTGTGCACAGACCATCTTATGTAATCTCTATAAATAGTAAACCTTGACCCAAACCCTAAGACCTAATACAAATACAGGATGATAACATAAATAGATCGTCAAGGGGAAAGATAGTAACCATGCAAATAGATAACAATTAAAATGGCAATCTGGATCTAGGAATCAAGATGCAATCATGTGAGAATGGAATGGGAGCCAAACATCTAGAGTAAGATCTAAGATAAGGATCGGGTGAAGATCTGATAGGTCAGATCGAGGGGCGGATTGGTGATCAATATAAGGTTATGAGGAATTCCAAGATATCAATAAGATCAGAGTTGTGGGGGTGCACAGCAGTTGCACCACAATAAGATCATGTGACCGAGGTAGGATGAGGATGTAGGAATCTGCTAGCTGTTAGCTAAGAAGTTGGCTAATGGACTTGGCTAAGCTAGATGAGGAATCATATTCTGGGGTTACGTAGCAAAGGCTACCCCCTTCCTAGGGTTATACTAGGATTTAAGTTAGGGGAATGAGAGAGTGTCGTTTCAACCTCATAGAATGGTTAAGCAACCATCAAAATGGCCTCACCATCTATGTACATTTTATGCTGCCATTACTTGATTGACTAATTTACACCTTCAACATAGGACTTTTTACCATGCCTCAAGGATTACTTACTGGCAAGGATATGGAGACTTGCTTACAATGGTGATGAATATAAATTCTCTAACGAGGACCAGCACTGTATTGTTATGACCTACTTCTAACCTACAAAGAATGCAGGCCAAAGACAAGACAAGACAGCCAAGAGGAGCAGATGGGAGTGAGGTCGAAGGGCAACGGACAGGGGTTCAATTCTAAGAGCAAAGAAAAAACTAAGAATTCCAAAACTAAATAATACAAGTGGTATCTAACCTCTACTTATACTGTTATGACTTATTGCCGAAACGTCTAGTCAATCCACAAGGCTTGGACGATGCTCACAGGATACACTATTCCTGACTCAAGGAGATGAGGGTATGGGGGTCTTCTCCACTCAACACAGTCTACAATGGCCAAACGACCAAGGCAATGACTATCGTGGTAAACAAAATGGATTAGATTGGGGATACCAGTCGCAAAGTGCTACCTTATATACTATACAGGCGCATGTACAGATCATGCTATGCATGAGAGAGATTACCATAAATAGACTAAGTGATTCCACAGTCGTAAAAGAAAGATAACGGAGATTAATGGGGCTGTGTGAGAAGAGCAGAAATTAAAAAGGCGAGGTCACCTCATGTTATGACGTCATTGGTTCTAGACCTAGTCATGTGAGGGTTACCACAGTCACGTGCACAGATCACGTGACTAGAAAAGAAAAGAGTACAAGTCCGAAAATGTTTGAAAATGTTCATAATTATAACACTACCCCCTTTTTATGACTCGAATTCCAGGTGAGTCGTGGTTGGCTCAGTGACTGTGAAGTTCTCAAATGGAGAGAAGAGAGAGGCGAAAGAAGAAGCTGTAAGTCCATAGAGTTTGCGAGGAGTGGAAGGATTTGATTTATGGAAATCGGCGACTGCCAGAGGGGTAGTGTTAATGATGTCGGCAGATTCCCAAGTACGATCTGTTTCATTATAACCCTTCCAATGCACCAAATACTCCAACTTCTTATTTTTGAGACGTGATGAGGCTATGTAGTCTACCTCGAATTGTTCTTCCCCTTCCTGATCAACTTCAATTGCATCAGGTCGAACTTTAGGCTGTCCTGGTAAGGTTTCCCGATAAGGCTTTACACGAGAGATGTTAATTGTGGGATGAATGTGAACAGCATTGGGGAGTTTAAGCGTGACGGTGTTAGGAAGGACCACAGTGATAGCATATGGTCCGATCCATTTTTGGGTTAATTTTTTAGCCATATAAGGAAGTTTGAGTTTATCGGTAGATAACCAGACTTGCTGGCCAATAGAATATTCCAGGGCTTCTGAATGACTCTTTTCCATAGAAGTGATCATGCGATCTCAGGTATTTTCAAGTGCTGCTTCTATCTCCTTGTGGGAATGACCCATTTCTCCTGCAAATCTGGCTAATCTCCCTTCAAAACCCATGCGAGGGGCATAATTACATGTGATGTGGAAAGGGATAGAGCTGGCGACAGTAGTGATGGTATTGTTGTGGGAGAATTGGGCCATTTTAAGCCAGTCAGCCCATTCGTGTTGCTTTTTTCCAACGTAAGCACAGAGATATTGTTTGAGATCTTGATTAACACGCTCAGTTTGGCCATCTGTTTGTGGATGATAGGCAGTGGAAATCTTTTGGGAGATACTGAGGAGTTTACATAGATCCTTGGTAAAAGTAGACACGAACTGGGGACCATGATCGGAAACTAGCGTAGAAGGAAGTCCATGTATGGACCAAACATGATCTCTAAATAATTTTGCTAAGTCTGAAGAAGAACATGTATTTTAAGTGGAAATGAATACAACTTCTTTAAAGAAGTGATCCACTACCACACAAATAGCTGTAAAAGAATGTGATTCGGGTAATCCTGTGATGAAATCAACCGAGCGATCTTCCCATGGTTTTTTAGCCACAGGTAAAGGGAGGAGTT
The DNA here is from genome assembly GCA_038092795.1 of Boletus rubissimus. Lineage (NCBI taxonomy): Eukaryota > Fungi > Basidiomycota > Agaricomycetes > Boletales > Boletaceae > Lanmaoa > Lanmaoa rubissima. Next base: position 5,497 of record JBBPQZ010000674.1, on the reverse strand, counting down.
TTCCTGCCGGTGCTTTTGACTTTCCCTTCGTGAGGGCACACACTTGGCAGCTATCTACATAGGTTTTAATGTCTTTGGTGACACCAGGCCACGAAAAGTAACAAGTGAAAGTATGAATAGTTTTAGAATGTCCACCATAACTGGTGATAGGAGAATTGTGGCATAAGGTAAGAAGATGAGTGCGTAAAGACGAAGGTATGAAAACTTTGTTTTTGTCATTTTTGAAAATGTTCATAGAAGCATCAAAAAGGAAGTCATTTACGGCATCCACTCCGAGAGAAGCAGATTCCGATTCCAACTCTGAAAGGAAGTTCAAAGAAAGAGAAACTGAATTAATGAAAACAGAGGGAGGCAAGACCGTAATATTGGCGTTATGGTCCTGCACTGCCTCACCATGGTCTGGACGACGAGAAAGCACATTGGCCTGGCCATTAGAAGAACCCAGTTTGTATATGAAAAGATAATTAAATTCCTGAAGTACAGCATGCCAACGAGCCTGCTGACTGCTAAGAGTTTGCAGTTTCTTCCAATACTCCAGGTTCTTGTGGTCGGTCCAGATTTTGAACCTTTTCCGACCAATAAGGTAATGACGCCACTCTTCCAGCGCCCGAATGACTGCAAGGAGTTCCTTATCATAAATAGGATAATTACGCTCTGCGCTATCAAAGGAATGGGAAATAAGGCGATAGGACACCAGTTACCATCATTACATAAGGTTGAAAGCACAGCTCCAGTAGTAATATCTGAGGCGTCAGTTTCGACCCATACTTCTTGATCTTGATTAGGATAAGCGAGAAATGGGGCAGTAGTAAACTTCTTTTTGAGGGCATCAAACACCGCTTGTTGACCGGGACCCCATGTGAACGGAACATCTTTCTTGGTAAGATTGTTCAAGGGGCATGCGATCTCGGCAAAGCCCGAAATGAAACACCTATAATAATTACAAAGACCAAGGAATCCTTGGAGTTGTTTTAACCTGGTGGGAACCGGCCACTCTAGAACTCCAGCGACTTTCTTTTCCTGCATTTCCACCCCCTTTTTAGATACGACCATACCGAGAAAGTTCACTTTGTCCTTTGAGAAGTGACACTTGGAGGGTTTTACGTAAAGGTCATTATCGTGTAAATGACATAGGACCTCTTTTACTACCTCCTCGTGTTCCTCCCGAGTCTTCTTCGATGTAAATATCATACAATCATTGATATAAATAATTACTACCGCATACATGTCATTAAATATATCGTTCATCATTTGTTGAAAGGTGGGAGGAGAATTAGTCATGCCAAAATACATTACTGTGGGTTTGTATGCTCCAATTGGGATAACAAAGGCACCCTTCCATTCATTGCCTTCCTTGATCCACACATTGTTATAGCCCCAATATAAGTCGAGGGCTGTAAACATGTCAGCATTTTTCAGCCAATCAATGAGCTGCGGAATCAAGGGAAGTGGATGGGAGTTCTTGATGGTACCCTCATTAAGGTATCAGTAATCAATGACCATCCTTTTTCCACCATCTTTTTTCAGAATAAAGAAAATGGGGGACATTTGAGGCAATTTAGAAGAAGCAATATATTCTTTTTTGAGCTCCTTATTGATGAATGCGCAAACTTCATCCATTTCAATGTCTGATAGGGGAATTACTCAACCCTTCTTCAGAATGAAGTCCAGCTTGAGATCTACAGCATAATCCCAAGGCTTTCGTAATGGCATTCTGGTTGATTCCTGTTCCGAGAAGACTTCAAGGAATTCATGGTACACCTCGGGGACTTGATTTTTTAGTCCTTCTTCTATCATACGTAAAAAGGAAGGATTTGGTTCGAAATAATTAGAAGCAGATGGTCCAGAACCCATAATTTTGCAATACTGAGTGCAGTGCAGAAATGAAATAGTTTTCTGCACCCAGTCAACCTCAGGGTTATGGTGGAAAAGCCAGTCATACCCAATGATCATGCAATGTGTACCAAGTTTAGATATATAAGCATCTATAGTTTCAAAGTGTCCAGCAATTTCCACAATCAAGGTTACCGCATGCTGGATTTGGCCAATAGCGCCTTCTGATCCATCAGCGTTATGTATCTTAATCAGGTTATCGAGGGTAAAGAAAGGAATGCCGTGATGAATAACATAGTCCTGATCAATGAACATATGGGTAGCACCAGAGTCCAAGAGAGCTTTGAACCGGTGACATTCCCATTGACCATCCCGCTGACAACGTATAACAGTCTCAAGCAAGAACTCTCCACCGAATGACAATGTCATTGCATGATGCTGGAAAGTCATGACACACAAAAGGGGTTTATAAATAGAACTAATTTTTTGTTGTTTTTAGAGAGAATTAAGCACACTATTATTTAGTTCCGGTGCCACGCTCAATTGAGATGCTCTCACAGAAGAAACAGACAAACTACATAATACAGAAGATAGATCAGAAATGGGAAAATCAGACTCAGTACAAGACGTAAATGAAAAAGAAAAAGAATTAGGTCCATGCACAGAGGAACCCTCTACTCCTATGTGTTGTGTCCTTTTAAAGCCTCAGTCACACACTGCTTGACTTTGACTTCGAACTTGTCCCTGTAATATGTCTTGGCTTCTTCTGAGACAAAATGTTGTGCGGCTGTTGCTACTACTGGTGCCGTAACCGGAGGAATGGGGAGGGAATGGAAAACGAATTGTTGCACCACATGTGCTTGGGAATATTCAGGGACTGGGACATAAGCTCCCTGGTCGTAATCCCAAACGACCTGTTGATGCTGCTGGGGAGGACGGGGCAGACAATGATATGGGTTCTTAGGGCAGTCAGGCTTGATATGCCCCAGGAGATTACACAAGAAACATGTTTGAGTGTCAGGCCTTGTGGGTGCAGCTTGCTGCACTTCTATCTCCATAGAGGCACCACCGCCCAGCTGAGTCCCAGTTGCCATAAACTGTGGACATTGAGGGGGGGGGGCGGCTAAGAAGATGGCAGATATTGATAACGACCCTGAGGTTGTGGAACAAAATGGGAATTAGCGGAAGGACCACACTCTATCGCCATCTGCTCATAGGCTCTACCGACAGCTCTGTAATTTTCCTTGAGCTCATCGATGCCAAACTCTAATCCCGGGTGATTCATTTGAACCCATTCATAGATGCGGTAGTCAACCGCCTTTTTGAGGAGCGTAATGGCGTGGTAGTCCTTGATATTTGCCTCATTCTGTAAGACCTCGAAACGCTGAAGGAAGAGGTCGATAGGTGGCCATTTTGTCGGAGACCTTCCAACTTCTGAAGCGACTCGTGAGAGAGTACATCAATTCGGAAATAATCCTTTATCTCCCTTTGTAGCTTGGACCAACTTGGCCAAGCCAAATCCCCTTTGGTGCCGATAACGACATCTTGGCCATTTTTGACCTCTGTTTCCTCATCATCGAGATATTTCTCCAACATAAGTTGGGTGAAGCCATCTGCCTTTTTCTCAAAACATGAAAGGATAGTGATGCACCTCAGCTTGTCCGACTTTCACGTTTGGGCATCCACCCATAAACGTAACTTGATCCACCAAAGATGGAAGGTGGATCGATTGCCATCCCATTTGTCAGGATCGGCTATCTTTTTGGTCACATTATTCTTTTCTTGGTTTACGTTTAGGGCAGACAGCCTTGCAACGAGATTGTCTAAGTCCACCAAGTTCGACATATTTGATTATGGAACGGAGATAACGGGTAGGGTGGAGGTATGAGTGGAAATGTTCGTCTCCGTAGAATTCAAAGGAGAATGAATGGTGTTTGGTTCTTTGCTTATCATGAGAAGGCCAATAGACCTTATGGGTGCAGGATTGGGACGGAATCTTGATGATCTTCTTTCAGTCACTTACTGTGTGGACTATTCCAACCACACTCTGGGCAACCTACAAACTTGCTGCCTAAGGAAATATTTCTTTGATCGGAGGTAATAGCATCTTCTCCAAATACAACGATGAAGGTGGCTGCAGCGACCTATACTGAAATCCAAAACGAAAATACAAAACAAGAAGGCATGGGGAAGACCAGATCCGCCTGGCTACGGTGTACGGAAATACTATCCGCGTTAGACGTGACGTCACAGGTGATCATGCAAACCTGGGTACACCAGTGTAGTACCAACACGGACAGCTAGGCACTCAGCTGATGACGGGGGCTAGTGCTCTATGTCCAGTAGCAACGTTATCCTTATTTGTACAGCAGATGACCATATATAAAAAACATGGGGTGAGTGTTGGTCTCGTTACCGTCAAGTGGTAATGCCTTTTGTTTCCTTAGCTCTGGGACCTGAGCGTTGTGTATGCAGTCTAATCCAAGTGTTATGACTTATTGCTGAAACATCTAGTCAATCCACAAGGCTTGGACAATGCTCACAGGATACACTATTCCTGGCTCAAAGAGATGAGGGTATGGGGGTCTTCTCTGCTCAACACAGTCTACAATGGCCAAACGACCAAGGCAATGACTATTGTGGTGAACAAAATGGATTAGACTGGGGATACCAGTCGCAAAGTGCTACCTTATATACTGTACAGGCGCGTGCACAGACCATGCTATGTGTGAGAGAGATTATCATAAATAGACTAAGTGGTTCCACAGTCGTGAGAGAAAGATAATGGAGATTAATGGGGCTGTGTGAGAAGAGCGGAAATTAAAAAGGCAAGGTCACCTCATGTTATGACGTCATTGGTTCTAGACCTGGTCATGTGAGGGTTACCACGGTCACATGCACAGATCACATGACTAGAAAAGAAAAGAGTACAAGTCCGAAAATGTTTGAAAATGTTCATATCATAACATATACTACCTAGGGCTAAGGGCATGCGGTAAGGGCAAGAATACATCACCAGGTCTAGGAGAGAAACCTAGGGTTGTGACTGTGTGGGGGGAACGTGGTTGTATACATGGTAGGGGCATGTCGGGGCAGTATGTAGGAGATGCGATCTAGGGTAGACGGTAATTAAGAAGTGATGTTGCCTTGGAACTTCTAGTGATCCGATATAATAAGCAAGAAATGAAATAGAGAAGGGAAGATACAATCAGGGGGATCCGTGAGATCACCGATGTATATGAATCAATATTCTAACTGAATGGAAGATGCTATGCGTGGAATGATCCATTAGATCATGCGGCAGTAGCGAGGATGAGATGTGATTGGGAATGAGAACTGATGTATGTGAAACACACTATTTAATACTATACAAATGAGGAAGGAGAAACGAGGCTTGGGTTTGAGAGGAAACGAGCCATGGTCCAGAGGTGATGTCGGCTAGAGGAGAGGCCGTGAGAGAGGCCGTTAACGGAGTGGAACAGTAGCCAAAGGTGCTGCTGATAAGATACAGACTAGAGACGAGTCGGCACTGGCCGAGATACGATAAGATATTGTTACGACTACCCGGGGTAGGAGTAATCGCTAAGGCCTTCGAGAGTAAGGAGTCGAGTTGGGGCTCGACAACGCAGTAGTTCTAACGTGGGGTTTCCTCCGTTAGCAAGAA
>JBBPQZ010000673.1:0-12945 GCA_038092795.1 Boletus rubissimus | reverse complement strand
GCAATGGGGCCGTTGGCACGCTCCTACAAAGCTCTGCGTCCACGGAAAGCATTCAGTGGGTGAGAAATACGTACCGCGGCATAAGTCAGATAGATGTCCCTCAGCTTCCGGTCAAGGTCGTCTCTACCCGCACGACGCCGGAACAGGTCTTCCTCCAGTTCGCAATCATCTAGGCTTGGGACCCCAGCCGGTACCGGCCACTGGTGTGCCGGCTGCCATGGCTCAGGAATATGGAATGAACACAGTAACTGGAAGATGGCTTTGCCGTTTTGGACTGCTTTCACGCTGCGGGTACTGTACGAGCGACCATCGCGCAAGCGTTCCACGAAATATATGATGGGGACAGCCGGCGACGCGCTGAGCAGGAAGTAACACTTGTTCTTTGTAAGCACTTTCACTCAGTGCGAGGTGGAGGCGCTCCTCACATGAAACGACTGCTCGCAATGAGCTCTCAGTCTCAGAGGGGAGGAAAACCGGAGTTGCTCACATGGAGACCAAAGGCAGGATCAACGCATTTTGTGGCAGAAACAATGGCTTGGGAGATCACCTGTCCACCGAACACACCGCGCGCTCGGAGTGGCATGAATAAATTCACGGAACGGAAGAGATTCGCGTCAATTTGCTCGACTTCTAGAGAAGTGGAAATCTTGGAGCTCTCGACTTGGTTACTTTCCTCCATGCTAAAAGGATGAAACGTCAAAATGAAGATGACTAGCTCAGCGCCCGTTTCACAAGTGTACTCCACGCCGCCACGCTACCGGCACTGTCATATAACACATGCCAACGAAGAAACACAGTCCAGCTCATATGATCTCCACTTCTACTGTAAAACCACATTCATGACAGATTTGCTGACCGTGTCCGTTGTCAGTCGTTTCTATACGACCAAACGCGTGTCTGTGCTCCTGATCCTTCCTCCGTTGCCATACTCCTTCCCGAGTTCTTTTCCGTAACTCCCTGAGTCCCTCCTCAAACTTCTTGTTCTTTTTCTTCTTTTTCTCCTCGGTTCGACGTTCCCACTCGGTATCCAGCGCTTCTGGCGATCCCCATTTTTTCCACGCAAAATCTTCGACTTGGCACCGTAGGAAGAGCATCATGTTTGCAAATGTGGATTTATGAGGATTCGCCTTCAAAAGGTGCGGAAGGAGTTCGCGGTCCCGTAGCTCAGCTAGGAGAACTTAGCACGCTGTGATATCTTGCAGACAGATTCACTTACCGTCAGTGAGAAGGTAGTCCTACGTCGGGCGTGTGGGATTATGCCATCACTAAGTACGATGAGAAACATACCTCTTTGCATTCTGTTTTTGTCAATAAACTATATTTCTCTGGGTGCTGGTCTTTACATCCATTGCAAACCACACAACCGAATATCTTCTTGAAGGTATAATCAATGTCAACCGTGTTGCATTCCTTGCATTTCGGGTTGAGTGATGCATCGAGATACATCGCTGTAGACGGTTGGGGAAGCAGCCATCGACGATGTCAAGTAAACTCACGGGGTTCAGTGTTTTGCATTGCCCGCTGTCTCTCCCTCTCGCGTTCTTTGGCGCGAAGATCCTCGTCAGCCTCCTTGCCGTCCTCGACCAAGAAGCCTCCCTTAGAGTTGACCATCTTGGATAGATCATACTCAAAGTAGGACCCGAGACGCGAGTCGCGCTTGAGCGGTTTGGAAGTGGGCGAGGTTGAAACTGCAGAGGTTACTTCGAGAGGTCGCTTCTGGTTTGCATTCAGGACCGACGAGGATGGAGCGCCCTCTTCTTCCTGACGCCTTTGTTTGGCTTTCGCTAGTTATGATGTTCAGGGAGACAGAACTTCGAAGACCAATTCATGCACACCTCTCAGTCGATTGAGTTCAAAGCGTTTCGCATCTTCGGGAGTCAAGGTCGAGGACATTGACGTGGAAGGTGGCATTCCCCCTAACATGTCGCATATTGCTGCTCAGTTGACTCAGTCACTGATTGAGGCTCTGATGACACATGTTTACTCTGCAAGGTCACTACCGTAATACTGAATCGGTCATCCCCCAGTTAGCTATCCTCAGTGAAGTTCTCGTCCACTGCCATGTCGTCCTTTGATATCTCTGAGGTTCCGGTGCCATTACTGGTGCCAGATTCCATTGCCGCCACTCCACTGTCAATCGCCGATGGGGGCTCGTCAGTATCCATAGCGAGTGGTGTTTTGAGTGTTTGCGAAATCAGAGTGGTGTAGCCACTCGGTCCAGCGCCGTGGGTCGAGCTGGCAGCGCCAGCGCTGAGAATCCCACCCCCGATTCCGAATCTCCTCATTTCTCCACTCTCGGTCTCGCTGGAACGACTCCTACTCTCACGCCCTCGATCTTTGTGGTTTGCGTAATCCCTTCTATCACCTTCACCTTCATCATCAGAATCAGAGAGCTCGCCGTCTGCCTGAACACGCGAGTCGAGTAAGCGTCGATGCCTTCGGCTGTCAGATGGCATGAGGTCTTCGTCTTGATTCATGTCGTCCATCACATCATCCATAGGCGTCTTTGGAATGTCTGACAAGGAAACAGGTTGGGGGCAAATATCATACAATAATTCGTTCCATACCTGTCATCTGCACACTCGGCGGGCCCTTTAACTTCCGCAAGTTCTCCATCACAATATTCTTCACCCGTTCCAAGTATTCTGGAGTGTTCATGTCCTCAGTGTTCGATGCCTTCACATCTAGTTCATAGTCCGGCCCAAAATATTCGTAGTATTCGTTAACCGGTATTTCTTATGGAGTCTATGTCAGTCTCCACTTTATTGAGTTTGGGTGAGTCGTTTCGTACCAGGTCCAAGTTCAACCCCAGCAGCCAATCCTGTCTCGTATGCCCACGCACGACTCACGTTTCGCATCGTATATCCCCCTCCCCCAAGAAGCAGTAGCGGCTTGTTGAACGACTTGACGAACTTGACGCAATTTGCGTGCCCTAGCGGATACTCAGTTCGCGATGCGTACACGGTGTTCCGGGGGTTCCTACCTCTCATGGAAAGATTGAGACATCCGAGCTTGTCCCCTGACAATGAATCCGTGCCACATTGTAGAACGATGGCTGAGGGATCATATGATTCCATCACTTGTCGTATTATCTGCATCGAATAAACATTTTAAATTCACACTGTTCTACAGTGTTGCTCACCGGCTCAAAGACAGATCTGTAGTTCTCATCTGAGATACCGTCTCGCAATGGAAAGTTCAGAGCATAATACTTCCCCTTCCCGATGCCTACATCCTGTTTGATTCATGGGAATCTTAAATGCGTGATCTCGAGAAGAGGATGCTTACACGAAGTTCACCGGTTCCAGGAAAATACTCACCGTACTTATGGAAACTGACCGTCATGACACGATCCGTAGTGTAGAATGCTTCTTCTACACCATCGCCGTGATGGACGTCGATGTCAATGTAGAGCACGCGCGTATGATACCTAATACACCGTGGAGGTCTGTTTGAGTTCTTATCTGAAGGTATGACCAGACTGACCGAAGCAGTTCCAGTATGCCGAGGACGATATCTGCGGAGTTAAGTCAACCAATGTGTCGTTAAAAGAAAGTATGTACGATTTTACCGTTGACATAGCAAAAGCCACTGGCTTCACTCTTCTTGGCATGATGCAGTCCACCGGCCCAGTTGATTGCAATGTCACACTTGTCCCGGCTTAGACGAGCGGCGCCCTCTGGCCCAGCTCATTAATCAACAGAGCCTTGTAAACTGTAACTTGACTAACCCATAGAACCACCAGCGGATATAGAACAATAGTCAAACAGCCCATCAAAAACGGGGCAATCATCACCAACATTGTCTATTACACGTTAGAGCGCAAACGGGTCGAAATGGCCTTGTTGTACTTACACTTATGTTGTTCTTTAATGTAAGAGTTCATGTTGCTAGGCGTTATTCTACTGAGGAAATCGACATACTCGTCAGAGTGGAACTGGGTCATCTCGCGTTTTGTTGCGGGTTTTGCACGCTGTAGCATGAGGAACAGAAGAGTGTCAACCTCGAACAAGCACAGCTCTGTACACTCACAAAAATTTCCATCTTCTTGTATAGTCCGTAGTTCATGACGAGGGAGTGACACATCCGTATTCGAGTCGGTTTCATCCTGGTAGCGGAATGCCATTCGGACCTGCACACAAAACAGTACAGGGTATGGGATACATACGGATGCCCAGGGCCATAGTGGAATCCCCCGATGTCCGAGTCGAAAAAATAGCACTGGAGGGTCGAGGAAGGAATAATACTTGAGGCCCGGCCAGCGCTTATGATGCAGGAAAAAAAAAACACATACAACTCGCTTTTTTGGGGCTTCGCCGTCAAGGGGCAACATACTCTCTGACATCTTCCACAACGTTGATAGACGAGGTTGCAGCAGTGACAAGATATGAGACCTGGCGCGTTTCTGCGCGTTTTCCAATAGGTTGAATGTAATTACATACTCACGTGCATGGCACCCACCGTCTCGGTCAACTTGGACGTTGCAACATCGACACTTAGTACCGAGGATCGATTGAATTAGACTAATGCAAAAATAAACATGCTCGGTAATGTACGTTTGACAATCAACATGGAGTCAAATTTTAGCTTTTCCTAGTGGAGCGTCGCTTCCTCTGTACACCAAGGTGGAAGGAGCGAACCCGAAATCGTCTGGTAAAAATATGTCCTGTGCAAGAGTTAGTAATAGGACAACGTGTTAGTAGAGGTGGAAGCGAACAAGTTCCCCAGCTATCACGCGGACCTGCGAGGTAATTTCAAAAACATGTGGGTGACTGACTTTATGAGGGAAATTGTGCCCTCACCATGGACCAATGATGGACTGCGTGGAGCGCTGCAAACCATAACTCCACGGGAATCAGTCAGACCCATCCGCAGGGTGATTTTCTCTCACCTCTCTGCCAAAGGTGGTTTCGAAAGTATGAGGAAAGGGTGTCACGGCATTCAGCGTAATGACCCGATCGAGTGTAATTGGAGGGGACGCTTCGAGCTCTTTGAGGCGTGATATCGCGGAGACCAACGCATTATGAGCTTCGGAGAGGCTACTCTCCATGGGGGTGTTTCGGCTGCGTACATCGTAAGACAAGACGTAAGGTTGGCTTCCAACTACACAGTCGATCAGGAGAATGAAGTGATCCCGTGCATGGCGTAGGTGTTTTCCTATTGGAGGTGTCATCGACGTTAAAGCGAGAAGGGGATATACGGGTAAATAGGTTACCGATGGTCGAGCCCGGGAGATATTTGGACTGTACGGTAAGCTGACTGTTGTCGGTGAGGACATCGTCAACGAGATCCAGCGCTTGTTGCAAAACGGTGGAGGAGACGAAAAGGAGCTCCGATAATTGTGGTGAGTGTGGATTGTGGTCGCCATTGGCATGACTGGCGTCAGGCTTTGTCGAGTCGGACATGGCTGACAAGGACATGTCGGTGCTATGGAGATCGGGCGGGACTGGAAACTGGGGGGATAAATAGGTGAATACCAGTCTGGCAACATGTTTTCGTCGAGGTAAGCCTCGAGGACAGATTCATCTGATAACATGGAAGTTGTGTCTATGACCACGGAGGTAGCATATTCCTTTGAGCCAAATTTCGAATAGCCCACGAGATAAAGATAAGCTGCCCGAACTCAAGGCAAGGAGTCTCGTTCTACCAGAGGTGCTCCCAAACCAACAAAGTGGTGGATCAGAGACAGGAAGACCGTCAATAAATCCGCGTCCACCGTCGTCGTCGTTCTGGTCCTGAAGAGGCCAAACTCAGCCTCCTCCGTCTTCTCTTCATGCTGCTGACATAAGCACCCGCTTCTTCCGAGATCGTGTTGGCACGCGCATACCTTCTCTCTCTCCATCCACCATATGCTTGCTTCAGCCAGAAAGGCGGGCTCCCTTGCTCGTGTAAGTCCGGGCTCACCATCCCTCGCGTATTCTGACCACGTTTGCGATTCGTTTACTCAAAGGCTGTCCAAGCCGGCCAACGCCGTTTTCTCTCTATACACGAGTACCAGTCCGTGAACCTCCTCAATGCAGTATGCGGGTACTATCCTCTCTTTCACTCAGTTTGCTGACATCACTTCTAGTATGGTATCCCGACTCCAAGGAGCATTGGCGCAAAGAGTCCTGATGAGGCCTTCAAGGTCGCACAGAATTTCGGTATGTCCTCGTCATTTCAGGTTTTCGTGAAAAAAAGGCCTCAATGCTGTGAATCATTTGCCCACAGGCACAAACAAACTGGTCATCAAGGCACAGGTCCTTGCTGGCGGCCGAGGCAAGGGAACTTTCGACAACGGATTCAAGGGAGGTGTGCACACCATCGATACGTATGTCCTTTTTTGTGCAGACCTCGTCCATACTGACCGTATAATAGTCCTGAACAGGCACGGGAAATTGCCAGGCAGATGATCGGTGCCAACCTGATCACGAAGCAAACTGGTTCTGCTGGCAGGATCTGCAAAGCTGTTGGTTCCATCCTCGACGTCAAGTTCATATCACTCATCATTGTCAGGTTATGCTCGCCGAGCGACGGGATCCCGCTCACGAGTACTACGTTGCAATTCTCAACGACCGTGTCACTCAGGGCCCTGTTTTGGTTGCGTCCAATCAAGGCGGGATGAATATTGAGGAGGTGGCTGCAAAGGACCCTCATTCCATTATTACCACTCCAATTGATGCTGAGAAGGGCGTCGATCCTTTGGTCGCTTTGGAGCTTGCAAGAACGCTCGGGTTCAAAGACGCAACAGCACAGAAGGAAGCTGCGGATATTTTTGTGACCCTGTACAAGCTATTCAAAGACAAGGATGCTACCCAGATTGAGATTAATCCCATGGCTGAGACCAGTGACGGCCATGTTCTTTGGTATGTAAGCTCTCCCATACCTGTGGGATCCTGCTGGAACTTTACTTTCCTAGCATGGATGCTAAACTCGGCTTTGACGATAATGCTGAGTTCCGGCAGAAAGATGTCTTCGACCTTCGTGACATTTCTCAAGAAGAGCCTTCCGAGGTTGAGGCACAAAAGGCCAACTTGAACTTCATCAAACTTGATGGTAGTATCGGTTGTTTGGTTAACGGTGCAGGTTTGGCCATGGCTACCATGGACGTGCTATCACTACACGGCGGACATCCTGCTAATTTCCTCGATGTCGGAGGGTGAGGAGTGAATTTCCTGCATTGTATAACGTTGTTCATCTTTTGTGCAGCGGCGCCACCCCCGAGACCGTCAAGAAGGCGTTCGAAATTCTCCTGACTGACCCCAAGGTCAAGAGTATTTTCATCAACATCTTTGGAGGCATCATGAGATGTGATTATATTGCCGAGGGTGTTATCCGCGCCACCAAGGAGCTCAGCCTCAGCATCCCACTGGTGGTTCGACTCAAGGGCACGAAGGAGGCAGAAGCAAAGCAGTACGTGCCCATCCTTATCATTGACGACGGGAGAACCTGATCCTTTACCCAGGTTGATCAAGGATTCCGGTCTCAAGATCATACCCTTCGACGACCTTGACACAGCTGCTGAGAAAGCTGTCGAGTTGGCACACGCGTAGAGAGTAGAGTTTTTTACATAGAGTATCTTCTTTATCCCCTAATGGTCACTGTCATCCCGTGTATCTCAATCGCGTGAATTCGCTCTGGTGGAGAACATAATAAAAAATTGCATTCAAAAGGAACAGAAATATCAATATATCATCCCGATGGACATATGTAATGCGAGCATAGACTTTCACCACGAAGGCCGAGAAAAGGGAACGTGCGTGTACATGGGTTGTGGAGGGATATGACTTTGTGAATGGGATGGTTGCTGCATGTGAGGGGCAGCAGACATGCTCTCTGAGCGGCCCTGTCCGCGTTCTGAGGGACCAGAGTTCATGTACGGGGGACGGTGTCCAGACGCAATCATCGCAGGTGGATGCATCAGCACTGGGCTTCCATTATACATTGGTACATTCGCTGGCGCAGCAGGATGCATGACTGGACTTAGCATAGGCATCCCGCGCGGACGTGGCGGCGCTGAGCCAGTAACAGATGGTGGCACATTTTGAGGAGAAAGACCAGGAGCGTAGACGGGATGGACTGGTGATGGCGCGGGATATGCTACCATTTGTGTAGGGTAAGGCGAAGGGACGGGCCGTACCGCACTATTACTCTGGGAGGTCTGCATAGGTACCCACATGGGCTGGTTGTACAGCTGAGGATGTCCGTTCATAGGGACTCGCGGTATGGGGCTCGGGGCGGTGGGAGGATACAGTACAGTGGGGCTCGGTGAGTGGGCAAGCATTGGTGACGAGAACGCAGCAAAGTGGGGGCGTATGGCAGCACCAGGAGTTGGATAGTTGAAGGTCGGAGGGCGTGTGATTGGGCCATTAACGGCGGATGGTGACAAAGGTGGAGGTCGGTGGGAGGATACATTAGAGGGGGTGGGAACTTGCTGGAATGCACGGGTTACATCGTGAAGAGATATTTTCGAAGCTACTGCAGCACTGGTTGGTGGCGGCGTTTCACCATCCTCGGACTTGACTTCTTGGATAGTGAAGGGCAATGCAGTGAGGTCGTCGGCGATACCTTCCAAAGAATTTACAGCGGACATTTGTTCCTTGTCTGCAGTTTGAGACCAAACGGCTCTGAGATGATCTGGGTCGGGTGCCCTGGCGGGTGAATCTTTGCTAGCGAAGCTCAATGGCGACTTTGTCCAGGGAGTATTGAAGGATGCGGATGCTGGAGTACGCAGCGATCGTTCGGTCTATAACACACATAAGCTGAGCACAATGCCATAAATCAGTTTGAACATACAGATTCCTCCGAAACCTTGCCATCTGCTTGTGTAATCAAGCTCAGAGTAGGGAGTTGCATGTCGTGGTTTACTTCATTGACACTAGGACTTGCAATTGCAGTAGGCCCCTTGGACTCCGAGGGGACTGTGACCGGTGAAACCTCGGCAATCGACGAGGACAAGAGCATACTCGATTCTGGCTGGGAAGCTTGTATAGCCCCCTCCAGTTCACTGGTTACCGTAAAGTTGACGGTAGCTTTCGGGTCCTGGCAAGACGAGCCGGGGTCACGATAAAACCCAATTGCTGAACCTGCTGGCAACTTTGGCTGCGTCCTCTGGCGCACTAAATAGGGTTCCGATTTTGTGGGCACTTCTTGGGCAGTCGTAAGCTCAGAGGGAAGTGTTGTAAGTTCCGGAGGCGGAGAACAACTTGTGACATTTAATATGGGGGGTGTTTCCTCTGGGAGCGCGGTTTTCTGGGTCGTGGAGGGAACGGGTCCTCTGCGCCATGTGGGGAGGTCGTCAACTGCCTTCGAGCGTCCAGGTGCTGTATTGATTTTAGGAAACCCGGAAGGCAAGTTGACCTTGGGTAGAGAAGCGGGGTGTGTGCGGGTTGCCCTCGGTAAGTGAACTCTATACCTAAATTTGCTGCCTTTGCCTGGAGGGGGACGCTTGAACAGAATCTCGTTCACCGACAAATCTCGCTTGCTCATCCCGTCAACAGGTGGGTCCCAAGACAGAGTGTCAAAGCGAACATGACTGGACGAGTGTTTCAGCAAGTGCGTTTGCCGTTTGGGAATTGCGTCAACTGGCCGAAAAATTGTAGGCAACTTGACAACAAAAGTGGCTGATCGAGGGGAACAAGGGGGCTCGCAGCCAGTAGTACCAAAAACCTCTTGATCCGAATCTTGCTGAGATTGTCTCAGGGCTGGAGGCAACCATTTAGCGTCTTTTGACAGAGTTCTGGTTGAGATCGGAGGTTCCAGCACCCGGACTTTTGGTTTAGTAACACCAGTACGCCAATCCATGGGTTCATTTGATGAAGCCCCCCTTCCTGCATCAACCTGCATATTATCCAAGGCACCCTTGATACGGGACATGACGTCGTCCAAGGCCGACATCGTGACCTGCCGAAACGGTGCTGGACCTTTATTAAGACGGTGGTGAGGAGTCGTTGGGGATGGATGGCTGCGCATAAAAGAGTGTGCACCGTTGGGTCCAGAAAACCTATGAGAATCATGCTCCCTCATCCCTTGGGTAGGTGCTGTTGGGATCAAAGACGAAGGAACCTGGATCTGCTCACTTGAAGGAAGGGCAGAGGCCTCCGGAACGATAGAAAGGGTGTGACGTTCGGAAGATGGCGAAGCGATGGCCTTAGCAACAAAACTTTGCGGAGGAACGTCTTCAAAGAAATCACTGGCGACCAGTCGTACAGAAAATGAATGACGATCAGAGGATGTGGGTGAATGGGATGAGGGTGCTGGTGTCACCGATGCCAATGAACCCTGTTCGCCGCCCACGAATTTACCAAGATCAGAAAAGTCAACGATCTCAAGGTTATCGTCGGCAGCGACGCCAGATGTTCCTTGGAACATTGGGGGTGAGAGATCCGGGAGCTGTTGTGGTTGGGGCCGTGTCTTGCTACGCCATGAACCAACCTGTTCCGAAGGCGGGAGCGGCCCATCTACGGAGGTGGTAGTCGAGCGAGAAACTTCACGTTGCGGCCGTGCAACAGGCTTCGATGAAGGTTGGAGTTCGTTAGGATCGTACTGAGTAGCCTCGGAGGATTTATGTTCTTCTGGGTCTGTAACAAGCTGGTTCGAATCCTGGGCCGAAGTGACGGCCTGCTGAATAATCTCTATAGCAGCGGCTTTCTGAGACATCGGATGAGTTGGTCGTATCGTAGTTTGTAGAAAAGGGACTCACATGCGCTTGCATCATTCGTGCTTCAAGTTCGGCTGCCTTCTTTCTCGCACGTTCTTTCTCCTTTTCACGTTCTTCCTCTTCTAATTGTCGTCTCTGTTTCGCGCGCTCTGCAGATATATGCATAGCGGTCTTGTGTACACCTTCAATGTCCAGCACTGACGAGGCACCCGGTAGCTGTACCTCAGACGTAGCTGCATGGGATGTACCTGGTAATTGGGAAACCCTAGAAGCTTGGGCCGACATGTTTGCAGGAAGGACAGACAAATTTTGCAAAGGAGATTCTCGCGCTTGGGATCTCCGGGAGAACGGGACATCCGAAGAATGAGATGACCCTTGGCCATCAGGAATTGAACTAGCAAAGGAAGCACCTGAGAGTCGGCGATGTCGTTTCTCGCTCATGCCGCGGGGATCGTGAAAACTAGCTCTGATCATGTTCTGACCATAGTCACCACCGGGACTGTGTAGAGCAGCGTCGCGCTCCGGGTTCCGCCTACCTGTGAAATCCCCAGAGTAGCTCCTTGATGACTGCGCCGAAGTATCATGAGTCCCCTCAGAAGGTTTCTGCAAGAGGTGCACAGGATGTACCGGACTATGAGGCGGAGCGTCCCTGCTGAAGCGAGGTTCAGCAGGTGAGAGCGCGGGCTCTCCGTGAGCATTCCGCCTTGAAAATCCGAAGCTGGAACCAAGTCGGTTTGGAAGATGGGGACTGGTGTAAGGCTCTAACCTATTGGAACGCTCATTGAAAAGTACCCTTGACCCCTCCACCGAGGAATGGCCTGGCTGTGATGGGGAAGGAGAAACCGATATATGTTGGGAAGAATGACTGGGCAAATCTCTTTGAAGGACGAGAGGTGATTGCCTGGTACGAGGCCAGCTACGGTCAAAATCATCTCTAAACCTCTCTTCTTTGCTGACGGGCTCAACCGACACATGATCGGCGGTTGAGAGGGGAGTTTCCCCACCCGCAGGAGTGGTTGTGGTACTCGTGGCCGGTGGCTGTCCCGTAGCGGTTGGTGCTACTTTGTACTGTCGTCCATCGCCGAACTCGATGACGTTGTCAAGGAAGTTGTCATCATCTTCCTCCATCTGCGAACGGTCGAATGAGAGTACCATTGACGACAGATGACAACGCACCTCATCCCAATGATGGGCGTTCGGATCAAGGTGTACTCCTCTGAACGCATCAGCTTCCTGGGGCGGTACCCGCCTCGGCTCGGGAAGATCCTCAGGCTTTGGCTCCTCAGCTTTGACGACGCGGCCTGTTGGTGAATGATTACTATCTCTTTGTCGACAGACTTATCAGCCGGTGAGCAACTAGCCTTGAGCAACCTCGGCTGCAGTAGGGAAATCACTGCATGCAGTGGTATCTGAGGTTACGGAAAGAGATTTTGCGTTTCCCCAAGCGGGTTTTGTGGAGCTATCCTTCTTGACCAACGGAGACGACGAGACCATGGCGTTCCTCGGTTGTGGCTGTATTACTTTGCCAGCATGGGGGAACTGAGGCGCAATGGGAGTTGATGCGGGTGGCTGGGGTGGTGGTGCATTCGACGAACTCGACGGCGTGGTAGAAACAGGTGGGGTAGCAGAGGAAGGGCGGGACCAACCTGGACCAGTAGTTGTGGATAATTGAGCGGTTGACGTGAGCTTGGCAGTCACTAGTCTGGAATGCGAAGTAGAGAGCTGAGGAGCAGGCCGTGCTGCTGGGAGACGTGAGAGATCGAAATATAAGAGGAAGGACGACATACGGGCAGGGCTGCCAGTCTTGGCAGCGGCAGCGAGGCTAGCGACGACCGAGGCAGCAGCAGAGGAGGTGGAGTTCTTCTGGAGAAATTTTTTGTTTATGTTGACCGCGTTGAACCTCTTGGGGTGGGGAATGGCGAAGGGGGAGTATGTCGCGGATGGTACAGGCGCAGAAGGGGGAGCAGAGGTGTGATCTGGGGTGGTAGAATGTGACGAGTTGGTGTAGAGCTGTTCCGGGTTCAGTACCGGGGAGTGTGCACGAGTATGCAAAGGTTCTCCGCTGACGGGGAGAGTCACTGCCTCGGGTCCATCTTGCGAGGATTCCGATGATACTGGTTCTAGTTTGTCGGTATTAGCCATAAACGCGCCCCAGGACGCTGATCGCTGACTTGCACGGACGCCGTGTTAGGGACGAGTGGTACGGTGGGCGTCGAGACCGGAGCTGCTCACCTTTGAACGGGTTGAACGAGTTTTGTGTGCTCGCTGCAGCAGACGAAATTGCACGCGGCGGGCCCACCGACGTG
>JBBPQZ010000672.1:0-12947 GCA_038092795.1 Boletus rubissimus | reverse complement strand
CCGTACCTGCATGAAGCGCGACAGTGGCAACATTATTTGCGGTAGAATTCTATACCAGTCCTGAATGGAAGTCATTCTGCGAACGAGCCGCTCTCCCCTATCAAGTCGATTGGCCAAAGCGTCAAATTGAGCGAGAGTAACATCAGCAATGCCCAGATCATAGGACGATTCCGGTAGCAATTGCTCGCCATATAACACCGGGTGAAGATCGCGTGTGACCTGAACGACTGCATAAACGTAATTCCCAGATAGTGAGGATAGCGTGACTGTGTGCGAGGGAGAGGCGGGCGTCGACTGGATTGATGGAGACGTGTGCGTAGAATCCATCGATTTAGGGGATTGGTGCCATGGGGGTACTGTTTGAGGACCAGGGTGCAAGGGGCTACCCTGGGGTAGAGTCAGGGATTTCCAATAAGTTTCGACGGCTCCTCCAACTTCCAGGGTGACACCTTGGAATGGGGTAATGACATGGGCAGAGAAGCTAACCTGAATATGAACGTCAGTCTTTGCACGGCGGAGAACCAGCTGGGTGCATACCTCGCCAATGCTGTGCAGACGATGATCCAGGATGGATAATGTGGTGAAACTACCATCAGGGGAGTGGAAGATGAATGGATGAGCCACAGCACGACCGATCGTTTTGGTACCGAAGTTCGGGTAGATCGAAAATTCCAACGTAAGGTCTTTCAAGTTAGATGCCTGGAACATAAACGTATCATAATTGTTTTTCTGCGGAAGTGTTATAGTGTATGGAGGAGCGTTGACTCCACGACCCGCAGTGATGACCATTTTTAGTCGGTTTGGCGAAGGTAACGATACACTTTGTGCTAAAATCGAATCTGACAAACGAGGATGAAATCTGATAGCCTTTCCGGATCTCCGAGGATCGGGAGCAGGGAGTAATCCTACGGTGATTACCATCAAATAGTTCTTGTCGAGGTAGTTGTGACCATAGACTCGGTGTGGCATTATGGGTGGAGGTAAAGATAGGGATGGAATGGAATCAGGGTCGTCGATTCGCATGTCGCTCGCACTCCGCGGAAGTGCAGGAATACGGTCGAAAGAAATTGTGGGGGATTCTTTGGGCATCACCTTGAGGAGTAAATCGACGCACCCACGATGACCGTACCATGCCGCGTAGTGAATCGCTTGGTGGTCGAGCTCGTCAGTTCGATCAACACGGGCTCCAGCTTGGAGAAGAATGTACAGGCATGAAGTATGTCCATTACGCGCAGCATGAAAGAGTGGTGTCCATTCATGATATTTATCCGGAAGATCCCATCCGTCTTGATCCAAGAGCAGCTTGCAGACATCCGCATGGCCATCGCGAGCAGCGAGATGGATAGGAAACTCTCCATTGGTATTTGGAACACATTTTGCCCCTTCTTCTAGCAATAATGAGACGACGTCCGTATACCCGTATTGACTTGCTAGAGAGAGGGGCACCAGGCTAGAATTGGAGGATGGTGACTGTAGGATGATGCACTGGTTGTATATCAAAACCCGCACACATTCAGCACTACCTCTGAGGGTTGCATATACAACAGGGCTGCAATTGTCCACGTCGAGTACGTGCGGCGGAACGCCAGCTTCCAAAAGTTGCTCGCAAACAGTCGCGTGGCCATGCATAGCCGCATAATGCAGAGCTGATCGTCCATAGACGTCCAACTTTTCCCTCTGTGACCCTTTCTCAAGACACAAGTTCACAAGGCGCAAGGAACCTGCGGCCGCAGCTTCGTGAAGACATGTCCGCCCATTGATATCGTCAATGAATCCGAAATCAAAGGGTACCTCGACACTGGTGAGGATAAGGTCTCCAAGCTCAGAAGGCGCGTCGACAATGACTTTCCAGAGCACTCGAGTGATATTGGCCTTTCCTCCGTCCTGGGAGCCGAGAATGTCAGAGCGTCGCACTAGATCTTTGATGGACGCCTCATCGGAGTTTTCCACCGCCTTTCGTAAATCGAGTTCAAACTCGCGGAATGGGCCAGAGTACATGTTCCGCTCGATGCTGAGCTGGAGGTCTAGAACATCTTGAACAGCAGCCCCCTCGAATATGAGACCAGTGGAGAGATCGGTGAGGTCTAGGAGACTCGCAGCTACAATATCCGAGAAATCTGCGATGAGCTTTTTATGTGTAAGAAACAACAAGTAGCGAAGGGATGCAAAGTACTTGTCTGTTAAACACAGGTTGAACCTCGACCTGGCGAGCGAGATAGAGTTCCTTGGTTGACGAGCGTGAGCGTTTGTCCCACTTCTTCAGGATTTTGCGGAAACCCGTCGCATTGATCTCGACGAATTGCTGCGTGCATAATGTGGGTGGTTATCCAATACAGAGACTCACGATGATTACCTGCAGTTTGCCTAGATCCCTTTCGAGGAGACGGAATCCCTCTTCGACGGCGATCCACTCGACGTGATTCATCGCTAAACCGTCTGTGGCATCCGGAAGACCCCTCAGGGCTGCAGCGCGACGCTTGGACAGGAGAGTTTCAAGACGCAACTTTAGCTCTGCTTCCTTTTGGAGGTAGAAAGCATTGATCTAGATTGACACCCAGGATCAGTTTCAAAGTGAGCAGTGACCGAAACTGGATTTACGTGCCTTTTCAAGTTCCCGCTCGAGCTTAAAGAAAAAGGCAGCCTTGTGAGCCTGGAAGTCGGCCCCTCGGTCGTTGTCCTGGCCGAGGGAAGAGAGGATGGGTAACTGAGTCGGATCATCGGGGGTAACATCACTTGGAGTGTCAGCTGTGGGAGAGATCGCAATCGCTGGGCTGCCTGCCAGGTTCAAGAGATCCGCAGGCCGGACACCCAATGCCAAGGCAGCAGCCTCCGAGGCAGGTCGATTAGCTGCCAGCGAAGAGATGATCTTCTTGAGGAACTTGTAGTCGAGATAATACGGAGACCATCCCGGGACCTGTTCGGACTGGATCTGCTTTCCAAACTAACCAGAGATGGCGCCAATCTTTAGCAGCACAGTAGCGCATGATCCAAGAGGGCTGACCTTCATACCACACGGATGTGAGATTCAGCGTGATACAACAAAGCTGAGATGAAGATCCTCTTGGGATGAACCGTTCAAACCATGCTGGTGATTTCCGAAAAAAAAAAAGGAAGAAATGACACTTTGGAGACAGATGTAACTTGTCGTCACGGAGTCATTAGCCACCCTTGGTTGCTCATGCACGTGCGTCGTCTATGCTCATCTCGACAACTCTGACTTGTACTCTCAGCTGACATACGTTGATAATGTAAATCTAGTCAAGCCCATAATCAATCAGTCAACGTAGACATCGATAACGTCCAGTGTGCTCCATAGCTGTCCCCCTGGGCCAAATCAAATCATGGACTGCCAACGGCTGGTCAAACCTAGAAACAAATTGGTCTCATGCCGATGCTCAAATCAGCACTTTCCTCATCTGCCAAACCTTTGCAGGTAGTAACGTCACCGGGCATTTGCCATGTTGTTCGACATGGTCAAATGCACAGCGGTAGCAAAAGACGTAACCAGACGGCAAAGCAGTAGCGTTTCTTATCGTGCTTTGACACAATGGACAATGCCCGAACATCGTGCCATCCACGGGTATTCCAGAAGGGTGTGGTGGGAGCATCCGAGGAGGTGGGATAGCCAGACCGGGAGGAGATAGTGACAGGGAACGTGCTGGGGACCCTGGAGAATACCACCACTCCAAAAACTTGATGAAGAAGATGGCCGTCGGCAAGAGAAGCCTCAAAGAGTCAAGGGTCAATTGCGGCGTATTCATAAGAAGCTGGTAAAGTTGTTTCGTGATCCCTCGCCGAGCGTGAGGAGTAGCACCCTGCACATTACTAGTCGCGAGCTGCCAGCAGGAAATTAGCGTCGGGGTAAGGGTGGGTATGCCGCGGACATCACACTCACGAAGTCGTCCGCACTCAATCGGCGTAAATCAATACCTATCCACGCTAGCCATGGACGGTAGAAGGGAGTACGTTCAAAGAGGTACGCCACATTACAGGCAACCAACCACAACTCAAACGAGGTGTTCGCCCACGGGAAAACCCTTCTATATGCTCGCCGCCAACGCCCTGCTAGAGACTGTAATGTGTCCATAAGCATTGTCATTTTTGAGCACAGAAGTAGCATACGTCGTCGGTGAGTGCTTGTATGCGACGACCGTCGCGAGCATCCTCTAATATGTCTGACGAAATGCCACCTCCCACCTGTTCATAGTAGTCGTGGGTTTTGGCTCTGAGGTACGGAACGGCGACCTGTGTAGAGTCAAAAGATAGAATATCGCACGAAATCAGTGAGCGAACCAAGAAGAATAGCGACTGCCATATTTCCCTTCCCCTAAGCTTTTCTGCGACGGGTGCGCCACGAACAGCAGCAGTCGCTCTATCTGTAGATATCCAAGGGTGCCTACGCCTCTTCAGGCCATAAAAGTTCTCCGCAAAGGACGCGTCTAAAATCGTCAGGGAGTGTTCTGACGCTTGAAGGCTTAGAAGACTCACTATGCTTCCTGAGATAATGCCGCTCGACGAAAAACATGATAATAGCATAGAACTCCTCATGGCGATTTACGATTTGAATAAGATATCGCGGATATTGTTGTGCAAAGACCTGAATCATGGGGCTGAGATGAATAGGGAAGTGCGTCATAACGGAGTGGTGCTTACTCCCAAGACATACTTGAGTGCTGGTTGGAGGAGGTCTCTGAGTTGCTCTTGAGAAATGAGCTCGAAGAGGGAGGGTTTGAGAGGATCGCCACCTATATCGTGAAGGAACTGCATCGACGACGACGACGCGAGGAGGGAGAGATCCATCGCATGTGTATCTCTATATAATGAGCACGTGATACCTTGAGTTTTGTCATGTGACCTCCTATCGCGGGCGGCGGGGCTGTCGACGAGGACGAGGACGAGCTGTACCACTACCAGTTCCAAGACCACTCAGGCGCACCTGGTGCGAGTGCCAGTGTTCGAGTAGAGGCAAGGTCGTGAGACGTGTTCACAAGGTGACGCGACTAGGAATCACTGGAGACAATTGAACGCCGACCTCGTTGTTGATGGAGTCAAACATTATAATTTGCTTCGTCGCATGTGTAGTCGTTTTAAAAGATCATGCTAGTTGATTATGGAGCCATCTTGAGTTGAAACTCCAACGCTTTCCCGAAGTCGAGTCTTCGCCTTTCTTACTCCGCAACCTTGCGCTCAATGTTCTCGTCGATACACGCAGTGATACCTTCCGATGCCGACATTGCCAACCAAACGCTCAAGGAAGAGAGCAACTACCGTTTTTCATCCTTCTCAGCGACCGACGCGGTCACACTTGGGCTCTCCCTCCGTAAACGCTTCCGCGGGAGCTCTCGGCATGTGAAGGGCAAAGGCATGGTGATCTCAATACAGACCATTGCTGGGCACACACTCTTTGCGTGTACTGCAGGAGACCTGGGCCATCATTCCGGGGAAGGTGATGTCAGCCTAGATAGCTGGGCATGTTTAGAAAGCATGATCTCAGTCGTCAAGCGGACGAGCCACTCGAGCTACTACGTGGAAAAAGGTATGAGCGCGATGGGCAAGACGGCAAAGCAGATGGGGGTCGAGGGTGAATTCGCCGTTCGTGGAGGAGGTCAGTGAGAGTCTGTCCAATGCGACGTCCAAATTTCATTCACATCGCTATTCAGCATTTCCAATATGGTTGGATGTGAGTATCGCAACTCGTGATGCTTTGACGGTAACTCAATTCAGATCGACAGAACGCACCGTGTTGCCCTATTGCTGTGGCGGCCTGTTACTCGGGTTCAAGTCAGGAAGATCATAGAGTACGTTTTCCGTTGTAGTGGTACACTTCACTCATTCAGGGGCCAACCAGCTCATGTCAACGACCATTCGGGATTACTTGCACAAAAAGCAGAGTCAATCGGGCATAAGGCTTTCCATCTCCTCGTCAGTGCTGCAGACTGAAGCGCCGGTCCCAACGCTGGCAAACCAAGAACACAGGGACAGCATTGCGGTAAGCTCATACAGCCAGTCAGAGGTTCGGTACGTTCACCAGGAGAAGGGTTGGGGCGGAGAATTGGCGTCGGAGCACATGCGACCACACACGCCATTCGATGATGATCACGATGTATGAACCATGTACAGTAGACGGAGAGGCGGAGATTTATGGAGTAGGGACTTGACATTAACTAGTCGACACACAGAAAGGTAAAAGGGGAACAAGGTAACGTCACACTTGATCTGATGGCGTTTCTGTGTCTTGTTGGTACGGTGTAGTTAGAACCCGGATGGCCTCTGCAAAATAGGTGAGACGTAGCCAAGGGCGTCAGAAGCAGCACACCATGTCTAAGAAATATCTGGCGTTGACCGGAAGGAGAAGATGGGTCCGCGTTTGGGTCGGGATCACGCAATTCGTAGTTGGCCTCGACATAAACTCTGGAGCCTTTGCTTAGCGTTTTGAGATAGTTATTCTGAGTGGGATTGAAAGAGACGATGTGGTGCCAGGTGACACCGTTTTCCAGGCGAGCTAGGAGATGTGTCCAAGGTGAGAGCATGAGCAAATATAGGGTGAAAACATACTGCCATCGGGATTCGGCGGTGGAGGGGGGAAGTTGGATGTTGCAACGGTGTATCTAGGGCAAGGGTAAGGGATGGCGGTGAAGGAGAGAAGAAGACTGACGAGACGTATTCCTTGTCGTTCTTGGTCGTACGAAGCTCTGGGTCTTTGCCTAGACGACCAACGAGGACGAGCTTTGCAAGATCATATGACCGGGCTGGGGTAGAAGAGAATGTCTGTCGGAGGTAAAGAGGAGAAACTCGAACTCGAAGACGAGCACCTACACGTCGTTGTACGCTCGAAAACGCCAATCTCGTAGCTGTCCACGACATAATGTTATAAGTTATAACTTAGTGGTAGGAGTAGTAGAAATGGCTTTAAAATTGCGTGTTTGACCGTATTTGGAGTGCTCAATCTTGTGTACCTTCATCGACGACGGCGATTGATCATTAGGTAGATATGTCACGACACAGACTCGTACGAAACATTGACATTCACGGTTGGTTCCATCTCAATCTCAATCTCAACCCGCAACTTCCTCTCTCACCGTCACACCTCAGCCGAGCTCGACGATGCTGCGTTCGACGATGACGCCGACGATCTGACCGAAGAGCAACATGGTGTGTCTTCTCCTCGTCTGCCCTCGTTCCCTCATTCAAGTCCATATGCAGCTCAAATGGAGTCTGGAATCGAACACATCAGAGCCATAGTTGGCGACGAAGCTTCTTCCGGCCTTGATGATGCTATCATCAGGGACACTCTTTGGCAATTCTACTTCGACATCGAGCAATCCATTGCCTGGCTATTCGGTTCGTCATCTTCCCTCATCCAACCCCCCCTCTCTCACCCTTCCCAGAGGAACAGGAGCGCAGAGCTGCCGCAAGGGAACGCAAAGGTAGGCCATCGTATCTTCTCTCTTTATTAGCGTAGTTTTGCTTTTGCTACTTTTTCTTCATGATGTTACCCCCACCCGTTCTAAATCCCACTGGTGGTCCCGCTTCCGCCGTAAAGGAGATGAACCACAGCAAGGTGCATATCGCTGTCGTCCCTACGTCCCTCCGTATTTCTTTGCATCGTGGAAACTATATTTACTGTGTTCACTGCCCCATTTCCTAGCGCCACAAGATCCCACTGGTCCTGCGGGATACATTCCGGAGGACTTGGAGCGTCCGCGCGTTCCCTTGATCGTCCTAGCACAACAAGGCCAATTTCAGCCTGATTACTATCCTACCCCTCAATACCTCGATTATGATCAGGAGGTCGATCCGGATGATGTATCGCTAGGTTTAATGTCTCCCGATCGCCATTCGCGTCTTAGTACGATAACGGAACTTACCGAGCGTACCGAACCATCTCGCCACTGGCCTTCCAGGCAGCAGCTGGTGGCAATGAATAACCCTCGGGCGTTGTCCTCGAGCGAGACGACCTCGTCCTATGGGAATGTCATTGGCGAGTCTCGTTGCAAGCATTTCTCTGCAGCTGCACTCATTATATTCACAGAGCACTCCTCGGACCCTCATCCAAATGTTGGTTATCCATACCAACCCGTTGATCCAAATAGGATACCTCCTTCCCCATCTCCCTCAGCTGTGCAACGGCTTTCGAGTTACGACTCCGCACCATCTCTTCGCACACCAGCGGAGTCAGAGGTTCAATCCGAGCCACCAAAGTCTCCTCCACGCGTGCCTAGTATCTCAATGCCAACAACGGATAACATTCCAGAAATCCCAGACTTCACATCCAAGTCCAGCGAGAAGCCGCCTCCGCCCCCTGCAAAGGACCTGCCACAACGTGTACGATCTGCAAAACGCTCCAAGCTTGCAGAGTTGGCAAGCTCACGTGCCAGTACAATGTCTAGTTCTCGATCATCAGATTTGGAGACGACCTCTGTGCTCACATATCCGGCTCTGCGTCCGTCTGCTGAATCCCGGCTTTCGCTAGCTTCGCGTGCCACAACCGTCAAGCCACTCCCATCAGAGGTCTCTGAGGAGTCCTTGCCATCGGTTAAGATACCTCGCACCCCTGAGAAGCCGACATCCACGGCTTCAGTCAAGTCGTCGCCTTCCGTCAAACCACCATCTACTACAACTTCATCTATGTCTTCTCATGTGCGCAAGGCAATACAGACTGCGATGGATCTAGAAGCCCACGACCAGCGAGCAACGGCTGGGAAGCATGCGGATAACGTGTCCGACATCTCGGTCTCCACAGTCAAACCAGAGAGACGCGTCCACTTGCCCCCCTCGTCCATTCCTACTGAACCGGTTCTGGCACGCAGTGAGCCAGATGCGAAAGCGCGTCCTCAGTCCAAACTGGCAAAGCTCGCCCAGGCCAAGGCTGATTCTCATGCCCTTGTTCCGCGCGTTCCAGTGTCCCCTCCAAAGGAACTTCCCAAATCCCATACAGAGTATCTTACTCCTATCGCGAATGGCGCGACGGCAACGACTGCCATAACTACATCATACCAGTCTCTCCAGAGTCTCTCGAGCTCACAGGCGCTGAAACCTGTCCCACTAGTTCAGATGCCTGGCACGGAAACCCGGTCATCGAAATTGGCATTAAAGGTGAAGAAAGCACAAGCTAAATCACCATCTCATTCAAGTGCCACCGATGATGAGAGCTCACTCCCGTCTCCACCCCCACTCTTCCTGCCAAGTCCTACCCGTTCCCGTGCGTTACCCTCGGCCTTTGCTTCCTTGCTTCTCAATGATCCTCTAACGTCCTCCGAAGACAAGGACAAGGACAGTAAATCACCCAAGTACGGGAGAGAAGAGCTGAACCTTGTTGATATGTACCATGCATCACTCTCTCGAAGCAATTCGACACTCGGTTACGAACTAGAGCAACACAAGCGCAGCCGGGTAAAACCTCCTACTTCCCCAGACCTGAGCGTCCGGTCTACTTCCTTCACATTTGACGTTCCGAGTCCTGACGACATCGTCTTTAACGCCCGTCGTGGAACCGCCTTGGCGCAGCGGCAGTGATGCACTGGTTCACAGAGGTTCACTTGATTCCTTTTCCCTTTAAAGTTTATCGCCCTCTATTTCATTCTGGTTTTATCGGCTGATATCGGTAGATGATACACCTATATTGCTGTTGTTGTTTTTAATGGAATGTTTTGTGCTGATTTCGTTTCCTATGTTCCTCACTCCAGCCGCGAAGGAGCGCGACAAGGCACAGAAAGCTGCTGCTCAAAAGAAGGCATCGCAGACACCATCTTCCTCGGGTTATAGCACCCCGACTTCCCAGGCAATGTCACCTATTGGAACACCCACTAAATCGTGGAAGAAAGCAGGTGCCAGTTCGCAACAGTCGAGGAAGTCGGGAGCGACCACCCCTGCCAGGACGAACAGCGGGGGATTGGATTATATGTTGCTTGATCTTTCAGCGGCGAATTTACAGCCTCGAGAAGACGAGTCTCTTAGAGTGGATGAGCCTGTCCCCAGGATAACGATGGAGAGGGAGAAGTTGTTGGAAGAAGCAAGGAGAGAGCTTCAGGCATCCGGTCAAGGTGCAAAGAAGGGAGTTAGCTTGGTAGTTATCGGTAAGTTGAGGGACGTGGTCTTACGCTTGTGCATCTTATTGCTCTTCAAGGGCACGTTGATGCTGGCAAGTCAACACTGATGGGCCGACTGTTATATGAACTTGGGCGAGTCGATGAAAAGTCACGCCATGCAAACGAGAGGGAGAGCAACAGAGCCGGGAAAAGTAGTTTCAGCTGGGCTTGGGAGCTTGATGGGACAAAGGAAGAGAGAGAACGGTCTGTTATCATTGATCGTCCTCGTTTGTTGATTGAGCGCTTGCTATAGGGGAATCACCATGGACATCGCGATACAGTCCCTTTCGACAGCACATCGACAGATAACGATCCTAGACGCCCCAGGGCACAAAGATTTCATTCCGAATATGATATCAGGGGCATCTCAAGCCGACTGCGCACTTCTTGTGGTCGATGCTGCGAAGGGGGAATTTGAGGCAGGTTTCGAGCGCGGCGGACAGACTCGCGAGCACCTAGTTCTTGTGCGAAGTCTCGGAGTGTCACAAGTAGTTGTCGCCGTGAACAAGCTGGATCAAGTTAGTCTTTGCGGAAATAAAAGGTGAATATTGGACGCCATTGATAGATACAACT
Organism: Boletus rubissimus; assembly: GCA_038092795.1. Taxonomy (NCBI): domain Eukaryota; kingdom Fungi; phylum Basidiomycota; class Agaricomycetes; order Boletales; family Boletaceae; genus Lanmaoa; species Lanmaoa rubissima. Next base: position 2,286 of record JBBPQZ010000672.1, on the reverse strand, counting down.
CTAGGTCGATTGGGAACAGGCCAGATACGAGGAAGTGTGCGAACAGTTGAAGACATTCTTTGGTCAGTCGGGGTTTCAGTCTTCGAAAACAAGTTTCGTACCAGTAGGCGCGATGCTTGGTGTGAACCTTGTGGAACGGAAAGCTCCTGAAGCATCTGTACTATCCCGATGGTATCGAGGACCAACCCTAGTGGATCTTCTAGGTACCCTTGAATCAACCCTGTTGTTGCATTTTTTTTCCCTCAATATTTCCTAGATAAATTGGAACCCCCGGCGCGAGATATCGAATCGCCTCTGCGAGTGCCAATCTCGAACGTCTTCAAAGGACAAAGTTCTGGAATAGGAGTAACTGGTCGAATATGTGGCGGCATTGTTCAGGTTGGGGAACGACTACGAGTTCTGCCTGGAGACGAGACCGCTGTCGTCAAATGTAAGGATGATACTAGAATTTCTGGGTATCGCGGCGTTTTCTAAATGCTGCCCTAGCCATCGATCTTGACGAAGGAAGTGTGTCTTGGGCTGCTGCAGGATCCAACGCAACTCTCTACCTGACCGCCATCGATCTTATCCATCTCAACATCGGTAGTGTCCTCTGTCCACTGAACGACCTCGTTCCCCTTGCGACTCGTTTCAGTGCGCGGATAATCGTTTTCGATATTCAACTTCCGATCACCAGTGGTGCTTCGGTATGTGCACCCCCCCGTGCCACCAAGGAAGGTGTTCACAGGAGATGACTTGCTAGGTTGAACTGTTCCACCACTCCCGAGACGTCCCTGCAACGATCTCGAAGCTGGTTGCGAGTATTGATCGAGCCACCGGTTCTGCAACCAGAAAGAACCCTCGGTATGGTCTTCCTTTGGATATGTCTGTGTCCTAGCTGAGCATGACCATAAGCGTCTTGACCAAGGGAACATCTGCTGAAATCGAGATCACTTTACGAGGCGATAGCCCCCCTGGTACCGGCGCGGTTCCAAGACCCATTCCGATTGAACCGTTCGCTGTGAACAAGGACATGGGACGCATTCTGCTGAGACGAGGAGGCGAAACAATTGCTGCTGGTAGGTCACATGAGGACCTCTCTCACTCAGACGTACTCAAACAAGGCAGGAATCGTTTTGGAAATTCATCAATGAAATTCGCGACCGACGTCGCGACAAATAAATCCTATGCCACACAATATGTACACGGTCTACGTGTTTGCGCCAGAAGTGCCCAAATCATGAGTAACTTGCAGATATGATAAGTCTAAGACGATAGTGATGCGATGGTGTGCGTTATCCGACGTAAGGGAGAGCATAACAGGTCGTTATCGTGGTGTGGAGGTATCCAGTGGCTGGGTGTCGATGAATCGAATTTACCACCAGTGTGTTCTGAGGAAACACGAGAAGCAAGCTTAGTGGTTGTTCTTCTCTTTTCTCTCCCGTTTGTCGCTGTCCTTGTCAAATATATGTTTGATCCTCGCGAACAGGGACCGCCGCTTCTTAGGAGTCAAGGTGCTCGAGCCGGGAGTGGAGGCAGTAGAAGCTCGGCCAATAGAAGCAGGTACGGTAGCCTGCTGGGGGTGATTCTGTGCCGCACTTTCGAGGTCCACTCTGGGTTGTTTTGCGGTGGGCTCTAAAACGGCAGCAGGTCTCGGAGTGGGAGCGACGTCAACGCGATCGGTGAGTGAAGGGGCATCTTGAGCAGCCTGCGGGGAATGATTGGGCTGAGATACTGCGGACTCAAACGGTGCAGATACAGCCTCCGAGGTCCCAGGCACCGAAGGGGAAGCGAGGGGCTCTCCTATTGTAAATTGAATTGGCGCGTGAGTCGCAAAGCTGTACGAGTCATGTGTCTCTCCATTTCCATTGACAGGTGGAAGCGAAATAGAATCGTTATCGTTGATAGGAAATGTGGAGACACTAGATGAAGAGGGTGCTTGCTTGAATGGGGCAAGTTCTATAGATGTCTCCAAAGTAGGAGAGACATTTCCCTCCGTAGCTGCTGCCGTGTCCTACGTCGGGAAATAGGTTAATATTCGACTATGACAGCAGAACCCACGCCCATACCAATTTCGACACGCTCACAGGGGTACGAGCGGAAGGTGCCAGACTAAGACCCTCCACGGTGATCTGCGGGATTGGAAGTGGAAGCGACCCCTTGACCACGGCGGGTTCAGCTGGAGGATGGAACTCTACGGCCGTCACCATAGTCTCGACGTCGCCATACCCTTGGCTCTGTGCACCCTCAGGAGGGATGGACAAACGTGCGGGCGGGTCGCATACCGCAGGGAACCTAGCCTGAGGC
>JBBPQZ010000671.1:0-12950 GCA_038092795.1 Boletus rubissimus | reverse complement strand
CCACGTGAACGTACCCATTTATTATCAGCGGTGGTTCAAATGACGCAGCTGGGAAGGTACTGCGGAATGCATTCAGGCCCCGGGTGGTAGGAGGTGAACGGCGTTGCTACAGGAAGAGGTGTTGCCCACACTGGATTCGCTGCCAGAAGAAGCGCAGTCATGAACGACAGCGCAATAGAGGTGTGGGTCATGGTGCCAATTCCAGTGAAGCGCATCCTGTCTGACTGAGGGGTTGAGCGTGTTTGAGCTGCACGTACGGTGCCCTTTTATCCATGTCGGAGTTGATTTCACTCAACGGAGATTAGCCAGTCTGCAATATTCAGCAAAATGTAGCCTCCCTGACGCCTAGCGATGTCGCCAGGTTAGGTCGCTTAGCGCACATAGACATACTGTAAAGAATCCGCTTTGAGAGCGCTTGCACGGCTGTCGACCAATGAGATGGCTCGGGAGAGCCGCGCAGCCCCTCATTTTGTAGCTGCTTCGCTGGCGCGGTTCCTTGATACCCTGTTTTACTGCGCAAACCGAGGGCCACGCACATGAGTCAGTGATAGAGGGAGCCTTCGCTTACATTGGCCCAGCACCATTAAGGTCGGGTGGAATCCTCGGACGAAAGCTCTCACATAAAGAGGATATGTAGTAGTTGGGCCTCTATCAAAGTGTCCCAACTTCCAACGGGGGGCCCACAATAGCACAACATCTTCATTGCGATGATCTTGGTCAGGTGCTTCACTAGAGATTAAGGCCTCATTTCCCAGGTCCTAGGGCACTTCGCGGAGACAAGGTCTGACGAAACACCGATGGTCATCTAAGATGAGCTTGAAACTGTCTTGCACGAACCTCCCCGGTCACCGACATCATCGCCGCTCGAACACCACATCAATTATGTGAACAAGTCAAACATTTGTCTACGGAGCCGTTTCAAACACGGCAATGCGCGAGGCGAATTCGCAGAGAAAGTGCTCGTACTACCGAAAGGGATCAATGGAAAGTCATTCAGAGTTTTGGGGTTCATTGAATGAGCACCAACATTCTGAATGACTTGAAGGATGCCACGTTTGAATGCCCCTTAATGATAGCTGCAGTTGGTTCCGTGGGAGCTCGAAGAGTGATACTAGTGATGATGTGAAGACGCGGTGGATCATCAACTCGGTCGCCGTTTGGGCTGCAAGGTAGTACAGCAATACTCCACAATTGAACCAGCGACGGACTTAAACTGGCATGCTTCTTTCGATGAAGTCTAGAGATCAACGCTATTGTGTACGATAATCAGCAAGGGACCTTCGGCACGAGCTCACCTACTACACAAGACGGGGTTCTTGTCCTCCCTCATTAGTGTCAATCGGCATTACTCTAGAACGAGTTGTACCGCCACCACACCATTTCCCCCTAGTTCCTGCGGCGCGTTCAGGCCAAGGAACAGGACTGTCAGCATGGCCAGGGATTCATTGGAACGTGGAAGGGCTGGATATCCGTTTTTTTTTTCATGGCATCGCGTTTTGCCTCGCTGCGAACCTGTGGTACCCGGCGGAGACTGAGCTAGCCTAGACGTTATGCATTGCCACGCGTTACCGTACAGCACAATCGCCTTCGTCGCGGTGTGGTGATGGATAAGCTCGATTTATTCCACCTGAAACTTACTTGGAAGATACACTGGATGTCATTTCGTCCGAATGGCCCAATGGCGACATGGAGGTGATGTTCGAGGAAGTAGTGGGTGTGACAAATCACAAGTGTTCTGAATTCAATAGTGCAAGTGTGGCTGTGATGCCCCACTAGGTTTTACTCTGCTGCATGTTCAAGTTTGCGCTCACTCGAGCCTCTGCTCCATCAATACCACCACATCGTGCGAGCAATCAAGGCAATGTACGAGGTCTCTTCCCACTCGGAGGTTTGGTTCGTTTTCGAGGTCAATATGCTGGACTTATGTAATTCATTGCAGGCATTTTTTGCGTGCCTAGGTATTTCACCGTCCTCGCCGTCGAAAGCTCCGCGGACGATACATGTGCGGCGGTAGTAACGTCGTCACGGCAAGTCCTTTCAAACGTGGTCATCAAACAGCACCACTTGTGAGTCTACCTGGTCTTGTGTTCGTTGTTGTATAATTTGTGCACAGGCATGAAGATTTTGGCGGTATTCACCCCACGGTCGCGATCGAAGGGCATCAATACAATATGGTGAGTACATAGTAATACACAACGCATCTGGCTTCGTTGAGAGGCTCATGGGTGTAGCCTATTGCCGTTCAAAGAGCACTTAGGGAATCGTGTATGTCGATGCAGCATATCGACGGCGTCGCTTTCACGAGAGGACCTGGTGAGCCCGGACCTATTAACTCCGTGTTCTAACAGCTCAGTCTGAGAAATAGGTATTGGTGGTTGTCTCAGTGTCGGATCAAATGCCGCCAAGACACTTGCTGCCGCGCTTGGCAAACCGCTTGTCGGCGTGCATCATATGGTGAAGTTTCAATGATATGTATCTTGGAATCTGTCGTCTCATTGCGCCCGCATGTTCCTTAGCAAGCACATGCGCTAACGCCGCTCCTTACGTCGGTTGTGGAAGAACGTCCTCAGTTTCCATTCCTGACATTGTTGATATCTGGTGGCCACACCCTACTCGTGCTCGCAACATCTCATTCGTCCTTCCGTATCCTCGCCAATACAGTCGACGAAAGTATTGGTCGTGCATATGACAAAGTGGCCCGCATGCTAAAGATGTCATGGGGTACACGAGGGCCGGCTGCTGCACTTGAAGACTTTTGTCGCCAAGAGGTTGATGATCCAAGTGTCCCAGAGATACGACCGTTTTCGGTCCCCATGCCCGGACGACTTGCATTCTCGTTTAGTGGTCTTCATTCAGCAGTAGAGCGGCATATATTTAGCTCCAAGGTACCGCTCACCAAAGCGCATCGACACGCGCTTGGACGTACATTCCAAGATGGTGCGGCAAGACAGCTCTGCGACAAGCTCGTGCAATGCCATTCCATGTTACAGAGAGAGGGAATCGACGTACGACATGTTGTGGCTAGCGGTGGTGTGGCTAGTAACTCATTCTTGAAGGCTAGGTTGATGTGCCTGTTCTTTTGAGGAGTGGTTATTAACGGCGGACTCGTAGGCTTAGGGATGCGCTCGACAGCTATAGTCCTGAGAGGAGAATATTCCTCGTTTATCCCCCAGTCGAACTTTGCACAGGTGGGCTACTTCTTGTATTCGTTCGATGTGCAGGTTAACATTCGTTCCAGACAATGCCGCAATGATTGGCTGGGCTGCTATGTATAGATTCCTTGACGGAGACTACGATGATTATTCGGTGGAACTTCGTTCTAAGTGGAGCATCGAAACACTTCCGAAGTCACGTTTCGATCCGAATTTAGTTGTCATCTAATCAAGATTCTTCGCTTGTTGTCAGCCGGACCACAGAACGGTTGCGGCCCGTAATGCAGATTGAGACGATCCCAGATCACCTGATAGGACCAAGGTCCTTGGTGTGATTGGTATCCAGCCGTGTAACTGACAATGAGCAGGCAAAAGCAGGCGAGGATGCTTGTGAAGTGTCCCACGCCCATCCGTATATTGTGCGTTCCGTGTTGCACCAGGATTATATTAGCTCTAACGATAGTAGCTGCCCTCCAGATTTGATGGTACACAAAGTTCAACATATCCCGTTCCCTCGGCTAGTCTCTTTGCGTGCCCACTACCAATTCATAGAGACGGACTAGGTGTAGGGTCACTGGGGTGGCACAATCAGCAGGTTGGGCATTGTTCCTATAATGGTTTCGCACCTTCCCACTAGGCGTCGTGAGGATGCAAGTCCCCCGAGAAAGTTCCGCTAAAAGATATTACCGCTTTATATGTAGGTCGACTCATACTGACAGATAACAGCCCTCCTACGTTCACAGGACTACTCTGTTCTTACTATCAACCCCCGAGCGACATTGTCTTTTCCACAGCAACTCCAAACCTAACTGACTTACCATGGTTATCTCTACGTGTCGTTCCGCGTGTTCGTTGGGTCAATTCTCAATTGATGAAGACAGGCCCATGAAAGTGGTCGTCATCGGTGCTGGTTACAGTGGTATTGCGGCGGGTATTAGGTACGTTTGTACAAATAGGACTTTGCAGATCATATAAACGCAAACCGCAAACTCGTTAGGTTTCCTCAGAGGGTGAAGAACATCGATCTGACGATATACGAGAAAAATGCTGGCGTTGGAGGAACGTGGTACTCCAATAGGTATCCTGTTCGTGAATCTATCTCTGACACAGACAGTGTTGGTTGAGCTCACGCTTTCTTTCTATTCAGGGGTTGTCTTGCGACATACCTTCCCATACAGTATGTTTCCAGCTCTACTCATGAACGCTCCGTCTCTGAAAAAGGGTTCCAAGTACCAATTCACGTTCGAGGTCAATGTGAGTAAATGTGCATTTTTGTACGTATTCATACTGACCGCACCTCAGCCCGAGTGGTCGTCCTTTTACGCACCTGGTGCAGAGATTCGTGCATATCTGGAACGGGTGGTTGAAAAATACGGACTCGCTCCCTATCTCAAATTGCAACATGAACTTGTTCACGCGCGATACAACGAAGCGCAAGGAAAGTGGCACCTGAGAATCCGTAGACTGGGTCCTGGACATACGGACAAGAAGCCATCTTATGAGGAGTTCGAGGATACGGCTGATTTTGTTTTCTGCGGTGCGGGTGGCCTAAGCAGGTGGTCGTGGCCGGACATCAAAGGGCTGAAAGACTTCAGGGGTAAATTGATGCACTCGGCTGACTGGGATACGGACAACTGGAGAGAAGGCGTCAAGGCTTGGAAGGATAAAACCGTGGGCGTGATCGGCGTCGTGAGTCAGGCGCTTCCGTTAAGTTTGCTGACACCAATGGTTTCGATCTAGGGCTCCTCGGCCATACAAATGGTGCCAGCACTCCAGCCGTACGTTGGGAAACTGTTCAATTTCGTTCGGGGGAAGGCTTGGCTCGTGCCCCCTTTTTTTGCCGAGACGCTTTCTGACATGATCGGGCGTGATCCTGGTATTGCTAATCGTACGCTCCGATGAACTTGCCCGTGACCTGACATGCTCACCTCATGATGAGATACATTTGATGAGCAAGACAAAGAGAAGTTCCGCAATTCTACGTTTTACAAGGACTTTCGTCACCGCTTAGAAGCGGGGCTCAATGTGAGTATTGTATATTTGTTTTGGGTTCACCACTTTTAACTCCCAGCAGTCTGTGCATGGTCACACCTTACGAAATCCCGAACGAGAAGTGGACGACCGCAACCAATTCATGGCGCATATGAAGCGACGATTGGCCAAGAAACTATGGATAGCCGACCATAGTGCGTGTACAGTAGCTTTGTTCTTGTGTTCGTTTGATACGAGCTATCCTGCAAGTTGTACCCAGTTTTCCTGTAGCGTGTCGCAGACTTACACCTGGCCCGGGGTATTTGGAGGCGCTGTGTGAAGACAACGTGCGTATTTTGAATACCACAGGTACATGGTCGTTGTTGAAAGAGACGCCAGGTCGACTTTATCCCCAAGGACATTCGATGCATTACACCCACTGGTCTCGAAACAATGGATGGACAGCACTACGACTTGGATATTCTTATTTGTGCAACTGGTGGGTTCGATACTCCATGGGTTATATCACATACGAGGGCTGACTTCACGAAGGCTATGATACGAGTTACAAGTTCCCCTTCCCTGTCGTCGGTCGGTCTGGTCTCACGTTGCAACAACGATACGACCCCCACCCTGTTACATACCTCTCGATATGTACCGACGGGTTCCCCAACTGGTTCAATGGCCTAGGCCCTAACTCTGGTATCGGCGCGGGCTCTCTGTTGATCATGATTGAACGCGAGGTCGAGTACGCCGCCTCTGCCCTGTTCAAGATGCAGCGCGAGCGACTGAAGAGTGTTGAAGTCAAGCGAGAAGCTGTTGAAGATTTCGATCAATACCTTGAGGTATACATCACCATTTTCCACCATTTTCGCGGACGTTGACAAGTGGTATGCAGGCATATTTCCCTGGGGTAGGTGTTAATACCTTGACGCGGAGTAGCCTGGATTTTAATCAAGGTCAGACCGTTTATAGCGCTAAATGCCGATCGTGGTACAAAATGGGCAGGGAGGAAGGTCGTGTCGTTGGGCTGTGGCCCGGCTCGTGCCTGCACGCAGCGCGCGTCTTTGAGCGTCCCCGTTGGGAAGATTACAATTACGAGTATCTTGACGGCGTCCACAATCGGTTTTATTGGCTCGGTGACGGTTCAACGTACAATGAAAGGTATATGACTGGAGACCGTACGTGTTCTCGCGTGTTGTTGGGAATGTCGCGACACTGAGTACTCACGTTCTGCAAACTTGCATCTACAGGTGCGTGGTATCTGAGAGATGAAGAACTGGATTATCCGCCAGGTATGTAGCTTGACATTATTTAGTGTCATCGAACGCTCTAACCACGATGGCGCTGGGTCTTAGTCCCAAGCTCTTCAACGCATTAGTCGCGAATGGGATTTCAAGTTGTTACTTCTTCAAACATCACTTGATCCTTCATGTCGCCATTCCATTCGGACGAAATGACATCTGGTGTATATCCCAAGTAAGTTGCGGGTGGACTAGATCGAGCTCATCCATTACCACGCCGCAATATTGAAATGAAATGCGTTGAGGTGGTAAACTTAGTGCAACGAAGGCGATTGCGCTGTACGGTAACGCGCAATACATAACATCTAGCTCAGAGTACCACAGGTTCGCAGCAAAGCAAAACGTGATGCCGTCAAAACGAAACAGATATCCAACCCTTCCATGTTACAATGATTCCCTGGCCACGCTAGCAGTCCTGTTCCTTGGCCTGAACGCGCCACAAGAACTGGGGGGAAATGGTGTAGTGGCGGCACGATTAGACAGGGACGGTAGTCCTATTCCTTCCAGGGCCCTAAACACCTTCATTTTAAAGTTTCTCCGCCACAAAAACGGGGGGGATGGTGTGGTGGCGGTAAAACTCGTTTCAAAGTGATGTCCATTGACACTGACAGGGAGGGGACAAGGACCCCGTATTGTGTAGTAGGTGAGCTCGTGCGATCCCTTGCTGATTCGTCACTGGTTCGATTGTACTTACTAGGTCGATCGCCGTGTCTTCACGTGATCACTAGTATCACTCTTCGAACCCAGTGACGAGCAACCTTGACCATTTCGTCCTCACACGGAACCAATTGCAGCTATAATCGTCGATTGAGGGGTGTTCAGACGTGACATCCTTCAAGTCATTCAGAGTTCTGGGGTTGTTCCGTTGATCCCTTTTGGTAGTACGAGTACTTTCTCTGCGAATTCGCCTTGCGCACGGCGGTGTTCGCAACCCACCAGGGACAGACATTGACTTGTTCATAATATTAATCAATGTGGCGTTCGACAACCGATTTGAGGTTCGTGCAAGACAGTTTCAAGGTCATCGTAGATAACTGTCGGTGTTTTGTCAGACATTATCTCTGCGAAGTGCCCTAGGACCTGGGACCTGAAGCCTCAGCCCTCTGGTGAAGCATCTGATCGGGATTCGAGAGCGGGGATCATCGCAATTAATATGTTGCGTTATTGTGGCCCCCCCTTGGTGGCCCCAACTACTCTTGTAATTTTCGTCCGAGAATTTCACTTCCGACTTAACGGTGCCTGTAAGCAAAGGCTCCCTCTATGTGCGCTAAGCGACCTAACCTGGCGACATCGCTAGGTGTCAGGGAGGCTACATTTTGCTGAATATTGCAGACTGGCTAATCTCCGTTGAGTGAAATCAACTCCGACATGGATAAAAGGGCACCGTACGTGCAGCTCAAACACGCTCAACCCCCCAGTCAGACAGGATGCGCTTCACTGGAATTGGCACCATGATCCACACCTCTATTGCGCTGTCGTTCATGACTGCGCTTCTTCTGGCAGCGAATCCAGTGTGGGCAACGCCTCTTCCTGCAGCAACACTGTTCACCCTCTACCACCCGGGGCCTGAATGCATTCCGCAGTACCTTCCCAGCTGCGTCTTTTGAACCACCGCTGATAATAAATGGGTATGTTGACATGGTGTGCACATCACTCCTGGCTGATCGACGTAAATAGAGAGCGTCGACATTGCTGATCGTAGCCCTGGGGCTGCTTGTGGAGAATCTTCAAACGATAATGTTACAGACTTACAGTATGTCCCTACTGATATAACAGAAAGCCGCAGCTGATCTGTATGATAAGAAAAAGAGTGTTGTGTGTACGTGGATTTGTGTGCGCAGTGGAATTTGGGTGTGGCCAGGTTGGTAATGTTACATCGCAATGTGCAGTCAAGCTTGTAGACCACCTTCAGGAAGTGTGATACTTCGAGTGGGCGGTTGCAGGATCAGTCAGTCAGATCTCAAAGGGGGGAGAAACCTCCTTATTCTCTGAAGATCCTGTCATGGTTCTCGCCATAAGGTAAGTTGGCGGTAGATGTAGTATTTATGTTGCTTATCAAGGTTTCGGCGTTCCCGGCCTCTCCTTCTTTGTTCAAGGGGAAGGAATGATGAGTTCACACAGCATTGGGTTCACGGTTCCCTTCTGCTTCAATAAGTAATTGATAGCACCTCAAACCCTCGAATTTCTGAGGCTCGAAACTACTAGTAAGCGAACCAGTCCGGCCTTACAGAAAGGCTTCGTGCTGTCCATTCAAGCGGGTCGCAAATCGGTGAGAAATCCCTTAATTAAAATAGATACAGTCATACGCAGCTTCAACATGTTCCGTAGAGCATGCGAAAATATGTATGTGTGTGCACAGTGTGCACGGCCCTAAGCATCATCTGCATCACCAATCTACGATCTTGACACTTCCTAAGCCTGTGGTACTTGTGTCCTCGGTATGAATGTCCTGGGTTATTTCGCCAGCAACGGGCGGATGCATAGGATATTGATTTCTTTGGGGACCACTATGCGGTGTCAACGAAAATGTGATTGGCTGATGATATGTCTTTTCAGTGGACAATCCAAGTCCAACACGGACAATGACAAGAGAGAAGACAATGCCCTGTTCAAGAATTTAGTTGTCGGGAGTGACTCTCACATGTAGATAGCTCACGATGATTTGGGTGACCTGTATTCGTCAGCAAGGCCTCCTGGTCCCCAGAACCAATAATACATACTGCATCAAGCATGAGGTACTGCGAAAAACTGTTGCTGAGGTATAAAGAGAGCAGTATTATCAGGCAAGCCGAGTATATCACTCCTGATTCGATGATCACAATCGCCGCTGAGACCGCATTTCTGCTGCTGATCGCTGTGTTGGCACGACGGTGAATCCATAAAATGCGCATCGCGATCAGGGCTGTGAGGTAGTTATTAGGGTATGGCACAGGGTGAGAGAGTGATGAATATGTACATGTACAGGAAAAGTTGATGAAAAGCGTGAGGCTGAAAAACGACACGATCCAATTTTGAAGTTCCGTGATGAATATTGGCTCTGTGGGAGGTGCGCGAGCAATTCCTTGGAGAGTACCTATAGCCACGCCTAAAAACTCACTCGTCAGGAATGTGACAAGGTGTGCCAACAAGTAACGTACCGATACTGGCGATGAAACAGATTGAGATAGGGAAGACAACTCGCTTATCCCCATTCCAGACGAGGTAGAGTCGGTATAGCTTGAAAACATCCAAGGTCAGAAGCCCGGAACGCCTACAAGGAAATTTTATTCGTACTACAAAACCATCTCCGACGAGCGTCTGAGCTGCATAAGCTATGCTCTTGAGGGAATACAACCAAGTATTGACTTGGCCAAGGTACACCTTCGCATCTGTGTTGAGAATAAATGCCTCAATAAGTCTTTGTATGTCCGCTGAAACATGCTACAGCAGAAATCGGCTGGGTAAGAGTCGGTGTACGTGAAGTGAACACGTTCAAACTCACCATAGTCGCAAATATGAACATGGCGACGGATGCGCAGATCATTGGCTTGTTTCTCTGTTGACGAGAGTTTCTTTGTCTGAGTAAGATGAACATTGAGGCAGAGAATAACACCCCAAAAACACCTATTGTTCTGTCGATACAAATTTGATAGCTGAGTTGTACCACCTACCATAGAGAAAGCCTTCGACAAAAATCGAAACAAGGGCACTTTCTGGGAGGCCGATAGCCATTGTAAACTTGGGAGTCAAGTGGTTGGTGATCAAAGGTCACCAACGGCCTCCTTTTCAAAGGACGCTCGAGAAGAGTAAGCTGTGGAACTCCATCAATGATTCCACAGTTTATCTTTATCATGATTGTGGGGTTCAGCGAGGGCTTGGCTTGATCACTGAGCTCCTGAACTCAGGATAGATCATCAACCAGATCTTCAGATCTATAATCGATGACCGGTATGACCCCGCCAAGCGTGAATTTGAATACTGTAAATATGAAATATTGGCATCACTGTGAAGATAAGTACTGTCCGAGGTCTCCTTACCAGAACTCGAAGCGCAAACAGAGCGCGGCTGTCCGCTTTTAAATTCCATACCTCAGGCTGGTGGCCATTTTTCATGGGGTGTGTCCAGGAATACTACCTTATATGAAACCAAATATTTGCCATCAGCCTATTCTCCAAGTCGCCCCAAACAAGTTCATTCCGATTCACGAATCACAACGCATTGTGTTTACGTCGGTGTGGACTTTTCATTACTAGAGACTTGAACTCCACGGTAATCCTCGCTGATCAGCGAGCTGACTTTGAAAGTTTGACGGACGGAGGTCCCCTTGCTTTCCATAGGAAACTTCGTGATGGAAGGTACTGTACCTGGCATGAGTCATATTGCACGATAAAGTGTGGCCAGATAATGGAGGCTGTGGAACGGACATATGAGGGGGGATCACATGAACCTTGGCTGAGTTCATATCTTTATGGCTGTATATCAATCAAGACCTGACTTGTACCTACTGAAGCATTAATACAGCTGGACAGCCCAATTCAGTCATGATGTGCTAATCCGGGACTCCTCCACTGGCACGGCCATGAATGTCCCAACCATCTTGAATACGGTGGGAGATGAATCGATGACTGTTGAACGTTAACGCGAACGTTTGGACGATAACAGCACAGAACGAACCTGGGAATGGGTGCCTCACGCAAAATGAGTGCACATCGTTCTACTTGTTCCTTGGGATCGAATGAAACGAATATAATGCCGTCGGGATCACATGCACAATAGCCACAGTGCAGGAAAATCAAATTCAACGTGGTGTGAATTCGTTCCTAGAAATGGTAAGCAAGCGTAATGCACGTGTTTCCCACATCTATCTAATTGTAGGCGATGGTCGATCCTAAGTAGCCGTCGTTGTTCTATGTTGTCGACAGAGTAGGAGTTCCCACTGATGAGACTCTCCCGCATCGCAGGACCCATATGAGGTGGGCCGCTTCTGAGAGGATTTTTTTAGCAGGCGGGAAGCCCCCCGTTTGTTTTGTGGTGTGAGTATCGGTACCGGCCAGGGGATTACGTAAGGGACAAGGAGCCTGATGGTCGGCCAGGGGTGGAGGTTGTTGGGCCATAGGGCTTTCGTGAGGCGCCATATGGTTCTACATTCTAGACTACGACAGTCGAGGAGGATGTGTTCGAGTCTCCGTGAGTCTATCACACCCCTCTCATCGTGTACTGAGGGTTTGGGATGGCTGCCCAGAAGTCGCCGATCTTCAGCGCGCCGTGGATGGCCTCGAATAGCAATAGTTGGATTGGTTTCCGGATAGATGGGTTGCGGTATTTGTTCCGGATGGAGGCATCAGTTTCCATGGTGTTAGATAGCGCGTGAACTGCGTGACATGCGACGTCCAGGTTGGTGAGGGTGGCACGTTGTAGGGGAGTTGGGCTGAGCGGCTAGGTTTTGGCAGACTGGCCCATCTCCATTGAGTGAAGTCAACTCCGATATGGATAAAAGAGCACCATACATGCAGCTCAAACACGCTCAATCCCAGTCAGACGGGATGCGCTTCACTGGCATTGGCACCATGACCCACACCTCTATTGCACTGTTGTTCATGACCACGCTTCTTCTGGCAGTGGCAGTGGATCCAGCGTGCGAAACGCCCTTTCCTATACAAACGGTGTATAGCCTCTACCACCCTGGGCCTGAATGCCTACCAAAGTACCTTCCCAACTGCGTCTTTTGAACCACCGCTGGGTACGTTCACGTGGCATACGCGTCACTCCTGGCTGAAATAGAGTGTCAACATTACTGATCATAGTCCTGGGGTTGCTCGTGGAGAATTTTCAAATGCTTACAGTATGTCTTCGCTGATATAGCGGAAAGCCTCAGCTGATCTGTATGATAAGAAAAAAATAGTGCTTTATGTACGTGGATTTGTGTGCGCAGTGAAAAATGGGTGTGACCGGGTCGGTAATGTTACATCGCAATGTGTAGAGAGTTGGAACTTCTCGTATCGTCGACGGTCCTGAATCCAAGAAGTGTACGCGTCAGTGAGCCCAGATTGCTTAGCTAAACCACTATGTCCACATTATTATGTCAGCACGATGCCGTTCGTACGTAGTCGCAGACAGCGAGCTCGTCCACTTCCTACACACTGACCAACCGCCGTCGAGGTTACCATTAACGCCCACCAACCATGGCAGCGAACAAAAACAACAAGCTGGCATTCCTGTCAATGCCAGCACCAGCATCTTATGTCGCCGGTCTCGGTCGTGGGTATGTATAACGGTCATCTTTTCGATCATTCGCTTGCATGACGAAATCCCCAGTGCTTCCGGTTTCACGACGCGTTCAGATATTGGTCCCGCCAGAGAGGGTCCATCCGCAGAAGCCATAGCGTGCGTTTCTCTTGTATTTCTAGACTCTATGACAGCGCATTCAATGGCTGCTCTACACACAGGGAGGCGCAGGCCAGACGTGGTGAAGAGCAAGACGTCGACCCCGAGCAATTTCAAGACCCGGATAACGAGTACGGCCTCTTTGCGGGTACGACGTACG